>MDKF010647588.1:0-39691 GCA_026770625.1 Nicotiana glauca
CCAGACCCATCGCATCAAGATGAATTTCAGCATCAAGCACCCAAGACATATAGCTTTTGCCCGATATATCCGGGGCTACAAATTCAAGTTTAGAAAGATTTGATATTATTTAGGAAAAGAAATTTCTACTTTCAAAATATTTGCTCATATTTGCTCGAGATGGCAGAGTCTCGTGCTGATAACGTGTTATAAAATAAAGACTGTAATGTAAAGACAAGTATAGAGAGAGACTGATATATTATTCGAATTTAAACTGATGTACATAATAAACTGAAATTTCTTCTATTTATAGAAGAAAGGGAGCTGCTGTGTAAGCTGCTACTGCAAGTTGTTGTGTAAGCTGCTACTATAACCTACTGTGTAAGTTACTATAAGCTGCTACTATAACCGATATGGATAATCTTATACTAAGAATAATGTTTATCCATAACGGAGTACTGAAAGGATAAGCTCATTATACCCACTATGGATAATCTTCTACCGAAGATAATATTTATCCATAACCAGATACTGAAAGGATAAACTTATTATATCCGGTATGGATAATCTTCTACCGGGGGTAATGTTTATCCATAATCGGGTACCGAAGTGATAAGCTTCTTCAGGAGGCTTATTTACAACGAAGTACTAAATGAACATCCATAATATAATATATTTATAATAAATAGAAAGTAATAGAAATTCTTTATACATAAGAGTGATATAATTCCAGATATGTACAAAAGAACTGTACTGCTCCAAGCTGTTTTTCTTATAACATTTAACGGGTACCTCCTATCTCCAACCAGTACATATACAGGGTAACTCTGTCGTCGAGGCTTGCAACTGCTACAAGCTATGATTGACCGACCATAAACTCGAGCTCTATTTTGAAGAGAAACCCAAAAAATTATGTACCAGAATGCCTGCTAATTCAGCTAACTACTCTGCTTAAGTATTCAGTTTATTTCACTTCTGTACTACTACTGGATACCAAAGCACTTTTGCTCAAAGAATGAAAGCATAGTTCACCATTGAAGCTGGCAAACAAACCTCATCACCAAGTAGAATCTGGAA
Source organism: Nicotiana glauca (assembly GCA_026770625.1). Classification (NCBI taxonomy): domain Eukaryota; kingdom Viridiplantae; phylum Streptophyta; class Magnoliopsida; order Solanales; family Solanaceae; genus Nicotiana; species Nicotiana glauca. Next base: position 1,057 of record MDKF010647588.1, read on the forward strand.
GCTAGATCTCCATATGTGGGATGTGCTAACTGCTTGTACAAGTACCAGTAATCAAACAGGAACAGATGGTGGAGACTGAGTCAAGCTTTGACCTTTGTGATTGATCAGAGTGAATAAATTCCACAATCAACCTGGAAACAGCATCGGGCTTCTCCACGTGAGGGATATGGCCACACTTTGGTATAAAGCGTAGAATCGCATTTGGAAGTTCAGAGTGCAATCTCTGTGCACATAAAAGTCAACGGACAATTCAGTGACTCGACATACTGCGTATTTGGCTGATACGAGTTACCAGGTTTATATTGTTCCAAAATTTGAAAGAAACATACCACTGCGAGCTTGTAGTCAGTAATCTGATCATCTTCACCCCATATTATTAGTGTTTTCTGCTTGACCTGTATAATACAACTCCGTCTAGCATGAGAATACTCCAGAATTTTCCACAGGGACAAGAAGAAAACCAATAGACAACATAAGGAAATGGAGCTACAGTTACAAGAAACACTCGGGGTTGTTTAGTTTGAAGACAAGTTATGTTGGGATTATTGCTTATTGACCGTTGGGTATTTGTATTAATGTTCGCTTATCCATCATACCAAACGACCGCTCAATGCTATAGAAGCAGAAGCAAGTTTGGATCCAATTAGCCACAATTTTAGTACATTGGTCTCGCAGAAAATTATGAGTGCCCTGAGATTAAAGGTAAGTCCTGTCTAATTTATTACCAAACCAATAATATTGGCGATGTCTACAACTAATAACTTAGGAATTTTAAGGGAAGTTTGTAGGTGTTTACAGTCCAAAATAACTGTGGTACCCCATCACCAACCCTCTATCTCCTGAAGGATCTCCAAATTCTAATCTGGAACTAACAATTCGGTGATCATATGTTTCTGCAAATCATTCATCAAACACGTAAGATGAAGAGACTAAGACTAATTGACAAGTAGGTGCGTTTTCATTCATCTATAAAGAAACCAATAATTCGTAAGATAACTATAAGCAAAAAAATTGGAGATTCGTGATAGTACAGAACTAGAAAACCAAATTTTAAGCAACACCAACTTGGAGAACTTCTAGTACTTTAGATTTTTATTTTAATTTTGTATAATACTGGCTTGAGATGAGCTTAAATGGAGAATCATGGTCAGTGGGATTTATATAGCCGACCCCAACTTGTTTGGGACTGAGGCGTAATTGTTGTTGTAATATATTACAAAGTTGTGGTCAAGCAAAATATTGAAATGCCGTTACACAATGAAATTCACGCAGGAAAATTCCTGAGGATATCTATGGTATTCTTTATAATATATTTTCCACAGTACCAATAAAAAAATGCCTATTTGTAAGATAACTCTCTTTCGATCCAAAGGTAAATGTATGTTTTTAACATGTCCGCAGAATCTAGGGAACAACTTGCAAATACATACATTGTTTGGTATCCAATGGTAAAATATCAGGACTACATACTTCTCTAGAAAAGGACTAGTTTAGGAGAATGTTGTACTAATAGGATAAGATATGACGCGGTAAGTATTGATAAGTACACAAGACACTTCCTTTTTTCTTTTCCAGAAATAAATATCATTTAGACAAACCGAACAGGAAAGCAGATAATTAATAATTGGGTAGAAAGGAGGAATTATATGAAACAAGTTGCATGGTTTCCACCTAATAAACTTGTGGTTCAGGTGAATGTGTGAACTTCTCATTATGCATACTTGCTGGACGGACAAGAAACTGGAATATTACTTTTCTTTCTGGTCTGTTTAAAAATATACACAAGAATTTAACTTGCTAAAACAGATTTTCGAAATTAACCATTTGGCAGGAGTTTCAGTATTTAGACTCCAGCATTGCATAAATGACCAGTAAGATTACATTTTTTAGGGCTAGTCCCCACAACATCTTCTACAGCAAGAAAATGTTGCTTGATACAACAGTCATGAGAAAAGAAAGCATAAAGGTGGCAACAGGCATGTCTATGTCTATATACAAAAAAATTAAAGATTATTTAGTCAATTTCTACATACATGTTGTATCTGATCAATGACGTTGTAACCTCCGCTGATCATGAAATTCACTGTTGTATCCTCCCACCAAGGTAATAAACAATGTAGACGACCTATCTGGATTAAAAAACCATGTAATTAAAAGGTCTCGTAAGGCAAGAAGTGCAGACGCCCATTGAACATCTGAACTCCACGACTTTCAGGTTTCTTAAAGATCAGAGGGTCAAAACTTACATTAGTCCAGTCTATGCACGTACTTAATGGTAAGCCATTGAAAGTCAATGAAGCTGCATATAAACGAAGTGGTATGCTTTTCAACAAGTAGACCTGCAACAAGTTTGCTGTCAAGATAGTGAAAGCAATAAGAAATATAGATGGAAGATACTCGAGGAGTGCTGTAAACATATTTGAGTACATGTTATATCTATGACTTGGATCAGAATCTTTCCCTTCAAGTAGCAGACTGAATGATAGCTTGATATCCCATGTATCTAGTATGAATTAGTTATTTATTTGGAGTTTTGCAGCTTTAAGGGAAAGATCTGACGAACTAAAACTGTCACTATAAAAGGGGTGCTAATCTTGGATCAATTAAGTTGATTCAATCATCATTAACGACTCTCCTTTTCTTTAAAGCTTATCATAAACCACGTTCTTGGTGAAACCACAATACTTATGATATAGATGTTCAGTTAGATCAAACGGTCAAAACCGGAGTATAATGTATCTCTTTATTTAAGAGGATTGGAGGGACTCACCCCAGCATAAGCTAATGCTTTTGGTAAAGTTGCGAGGCTTCCTGTACCTTCCGCATAAATGCATGCATCGATTAAAATCAGCCTATCCACCTATAAAAGTAAAAGCTACTCCAGAGTAAGTCATAAAATGATACCTCCTTAATACTAGAAAATAATCTATAAAATCTGGATAGGGATTCCCAGTTATTGAATGTACTTACTGCTTCTGGATAGTTGACAGAGAAGTCAATAGCTACAGCAGATCCAAGACTCGGTCCGACAAGTACCATTGGTCTCTTGATGTAGGTAGACCACAACTGAAAGAAAAACAAGACTGGAGATATTCAAAACAAGTAAATGGAAAATTCCTTCGAAAATTTAACATCGGACTAATTCTTCAACATGGCCTTACAGCAGGGAGACCTGTCTGAGCCTTATTAACCTTTTAGTGGTTTCTATTAGGGAAAAGGCATAAGTATCCCCTAACCTATAGCCGGATTTCCAACTATACACTTTATCTTCGGCCTTTCACTGCTTTAGAAGAGATTTCTCAGTGTTCGTTACTATTAGTATGGCTGCAACGTCTTTCTGTTCCTTTGTTTTCCTTCATACAATAAGATGGTTAGTTTGTTTGCCTTGTTATGATGCTAAAATATAGAGTCTAAATCTTCGCAGTGGTGCCCTGACGCATTCTGCGAAAGCACTTGACATTTCCTTGAAGATCGATACAGAGCTCGCCCTTGAAGTTGGACAAAACGAGCATGAGCGCCATTCTTTCTGCTGTAGGGTTGGAGTAAAAGCAGCTGAATAGCTGAAAGGTGCAAATAAGAATCATTTTACAAATGCCAAACAAAAAAGATCCTTCACTGTGTAATGTCAAACCAACTAATGTCAAAATGATTGGGGCCTTCGGCCTTTCACTGCTTTAGGTAGTGAGATGGGTGATGGGAGTCCTATTCTTTTAACTAATCAAATTTACATAGAAGAGCTCACCGTTGTTGATTGTTGATTGCTAGAAAGTTTTCTAGGAGCTCACCGTTTTTCTATCTGCTTCTTCAACCAAAGAAATTTCGCTACTTCACTTGTGGGTTGGTGGATGGGAGAAGGTGGTTTTTGTGAAAAGGGGAAAAGAATTTTAAAAAATACAAAAAGTGAGTTGGGAAAGAAAGTAGATGGGAAAAAAACGATTTTAGTAGGAAATACATCTGTCAGGAGCATGTATTTCACCACCAAACATGGATGTGGTAGTGGTATTTCAGGGTGATACTAATTCCGTTTAAAAATATTTCGGAGGGTAATAGGGCCCCCGCAAAGATAAAGTGTGTTGTTGGAAATCCGACTATAGGTGAAGGGGGCACTTACGCATTTTCCCTAAACACTACTTCCATAATTTCCTAGTGTCGGGCTGTACTGAGTAAGCAAGGGTGCCCCATAATGCTGCATAACTGTGATATCATATCACTGCACAATGGGGGTACAATTGTGATAAGCGCCACTGCATAGCAAGTACTATAGTAAACTACAATAAAATAATTAAATATGACTTTTCATTTACTTTTTTATTTTGATATGCTACTTAATTTGTACTTATGAATTTATTAGAATGTCTAATAAAAGAGATTTTTCTTTTTGTCTAATAAAAGAGACTAATTCCAACATTTGAAGTTTGTGTAAACTAGATTAAAAAGGGCAGTCTGGTGCACAAGGTATCCCGCATTCACATAGAGTACAGGAAAAGGCCACACCCCAAGGGGTGTGATGTAGACAGTATACCCTAATGCAAGCATTAGTGGCTGCTTCCACGGCTCGAACCCTTAACCTATAGCTCACACGGAAACAATTTTACCGTTGCTCGATGGCTCCCCTAGATTAAGACATATAATTCATAAAATAAGTAGGTACCTGGTAAAGATGATCACGCTTGGAAGCTACATCACACGGTGGAAACCTTTCTTTAAAATCACAAGGAAATAGAAAGAGATGAAACCATAAGCAAGTCTTTAGTTTTTGTTTGCAGAATCTTTCTGAAAAAATGAAAATCAGAAAAAAACTAGGACAAGACAATGTACCTAAATCAGAGAAACCCCATCCAAGGATATCAACTGCCCATGTCTCCAACCCAGCCTCCTCAAGCAACGGAAGTGTGTACCTCCACTCTAAACATGTGCTGAACAATAAGGTTTGATGAACAACAGGATCACAACAAGAGAAAGTGGTAAGAACTTTACCTTGGCACGAGGCATACCTATCAAAACCATGGAGAAGCACAATTGGATTGGCCTCTGTCTGTTCTTTTGGCTTCACGCAACTACTCATGACACAACCCTTCGAAAAGTTTACCTAAATGAACCAGCAATGAAGCTGAATTGTCAAGGCAGTGACCAGAACTTTATAAAGGAACAGAATACAACAACAACAACAACAACAACCCAGTATAATCCCACTTAGTGGGGTCTGGGGAGGGTAGTGTGTACGCAGACCTTACCCCTACCCTGGGGTAGAGAGGCTGTTTTCAAGTAGACCCCCGGCATCCTTCCCTCCAAGAACTTCCCACCTTGCTCTTGGGGAGACTCGAACTCACAATTGGATTGGCCTCTGTCTATTCTTTTGGCTTCACGCAACTACTCATGACACAACCCTTCGAAAAGTTTACCTAAATGAACCAGCAATGAAGCTGAATTGTCAAGGCAGTGACCAGAACTTTATAAAGGAAGAGAATGATGGATTCAATTTAAAACAGGAGAAGCAAGATAATTTAGATACCTGAGTTCAGGATAAAAAGGAAATTACATTTACAAGAAGGCTAATTAAGTTGCAGATCACAGGTGGACACCTCTATGGCAGCAAGTATACTACTGCAAAGGGTGCACCCTTACCTGCTGCATTCAGCTAGGTATGTGTGTGTGTAATATATATGAAAAGATCTTCAATTTCATATATATATATATATATATATATATATATATATATATATATATATATATATAATCTGCACGCATTGTCAAGAGGTAGTATGTGCAGTAGCATTCATTATCTGTTTTAAATCCTTTTGATTATTCCTAAACAACAATGACTAATCAGAAAATACTCCCTCCTTCCTAATATATGATAACCCCTTCCTGTTTAGGATATTCCAATTGTTTTTGACACTATATCATTTCTGTAAACTTTTCACAACCTTCAAGAAATAAAGTTTATAAAACTATTCAAACTTAAGACTTGGATGTAATGTTTCCTCTATTAAAAAATAAAAAAATAAAAATTCAACCTTTACTTAAATATTTTCGTACAAATTTCAGGTCCAGTCAAATACCTTCACATAAATTTGGACGGGCGAGTAAACAGTTACTCACTATTTATGAATTAATTTATATAAAATAAAAAAAAGGAATTCTGCTTGTACTCTGTAATCCAATCCATATCTAACATCCCCAAGTAGAGACATCAAAATAGCTGTGGGCAGAGTTACCCGATACTAGTGGGAGGTAGCAGGTAACCACTGTAGTCGAGGTACACGCAAGCGGGCTCGGGCACCATTATCAAAAACAGGGGCGTATGTAGCCTTTCACCTACGGGTTTTGTTCAGCTGAACCCATAACTTTAAACAGGAGCATATGTAGCCTTTCGCCTACGGGTTTTGTTCAGCTGAACCCATAACTTTCGAGAGACGGGGTGTGGATTTTATACGTAAAAATCTACTAAAATCTCAACAGTATTAGATTTGAGCCCATAATATAAACTACAATGAGTTAAAAGTTAAAAAATTTAAAAGTTAAATCCATTAAATATAAATCCTAGATCCACCTCTGGTAAGAGAAACATCAAAATAGCCTGTCTAGCTACCATAAAAACCTGCATGCATGGTGCAATTCTTGTTCCTGTACTACTGATTTAGGTTCTAAAACACTAAATTTGCAAAATTTGCAAGCTATGTGTTACTTGTCCAAAGCAACAAATTTACTCATCAAAAACAGAACCCATTGCACAAAAAGTACAGATTTTGCCCAGGTAATTCCCAATGCTTCATGCAACTTTGAAAGGTGTATTCATATTAGTTCCTTAGCAACCAAAATCAGAACACATAGAAAAAAGATACAGAAATTATTCAAAAAAAAATTAGCACATTTTGAAGCTAATAAAAATAGGGAAAAACATACTGGTAATCTTTCAATTCTTGAAGCCAATTTTCTAGCAAAAGGATCTTTAATATTCTCCACTTGTTTAGGAAGAAAATCTGGAAATTCACCTGCCCATATTCTAAAAGGCTTAAAACTCCAACATTTTCTTTTGGGTCCAAATCCAAAGGGAAGTGTTGGTGGCGGAGCACCACCAACTCTGGCTGAGAGAACTGTTAGCATAGTGGCATTGGGTTTTCTGCTACTCATACATACATACAAAGAAGAAGAGTGAGTAGCCATTATTATATGTCGGTACTTGCCTACTCGGTGCAATTTGGATTTTTGACATTTGGCCTAAAAAATTCAGGAGAAAGGTTCAGCAATGTGGCCGTACATGCCTTTCACGTTTTTTTTTTTTTTTTAATTTAATTTTCCCGCTTCCTTAAGAAAATTTCAGTCAAAATAGCATGGTATAGCCAGTTTTCGCACTGGTCAATTAAAAATAGTCAATGTTTATCAAGTCAATGAAAAATAGTCACTATTTTGCTGCAACAGAGACCGGTCCCGTATAATATACGGGAGTTCGGTGCTTTTGTGTACGAACTACAGCATATTATGCTGGACCGGTATACTTTGCTGACTCATGTATAATATACGGGAGACTGGAGCACTGATGCTCAAAACTCCAGTATATTATACTGGACATTTATACTTGCTGAAACTCCAGTATATTATGCGGGAGTTCCAGCATAGTTATCCTGGAACTCCTGTATAATATGCGGGAGTTCAAGCACACTTATGCTGGAACTCCCGTATAATATGCAGGCGTATTTTCCGAATTTTGAACGGTATTTTCGTTCAGACTTATCTTTACATGAAAAGTGGCTAAATTTCGATTACTTTTGAAACTGAGCTATTTTTGAGTGACCGGTTGTAAATCTGGCTATTTTTAAATTTCTCCTAAAATTTCACGTAAAAAACAAGAGACAACTAGCCTCACTGCTTTTCAATTTTAACGCACGTAGTTCAATTTACAATTAACTAGCCAAAAAATAGGGAAGAAATTCAAAAATAGCCAATTTATAAGTGGTCATTCAAAAAGAGCCGCAGTTTAAAAAATAATTAAAATTTAGCCATTTTTCATGTAAAGATAAATCTGAACGAAAACACTATTCAAAATCAGAAAATACTCCAGCATAACATACTGGACTTCCAGATAATATACTGGACTTCCAACATAATAACTGAAGTTCCGGTATAATATATCAGTCCAGCATAATATGCTTGAAGTTCATACACAGGTGCTCCAATCTCCAGTATATTACGCTGGAACTTTATGCGTGTTGAAGTTCAACATAATATGCTGGAAGTTCATACACGGGTGCACCGATCTCCAGTATATTATGTTGGAACTTTTCGTGTTACAGTAAAATAGTGACTATTTTTCAATGACTTTGCAAACGCTGACTACTTTTGAATGATCAGTCCTAAAACTGGCTAGCCCATGTTATTTCTACCAAAAATAATAAGCTAAGATTAAGTGCATGTTTGGGCATAAGAATTTTTTTACTTTTTTTTCGAAAAATTCACTTTTTTCCGAAATCAGTGTTTGGCCATAAAATTTGCAATTTTCACTTAAAGATGAATTTTGGAATTTTTTAAAAATCTAAAAAACTCCGAAAACTGTTTTTCAAAAATTTCACTTTATCACTCACAAATCTTTAAAAACAACCCAAAATTATACTTATGTCCAAACACAACTCTAATTTTCAAATACCATTTTCACTTGAATTTTCTTTTTTTCACTTTTTTGGAATTTTACAATTCTTAATGTCCAAATGTCAACTAAACATCCAACTTTGATAGGTTTGCTCAAGCTTTTAGTTAACTTTTGAATAAGTAACTCTGACTCAAATATTAGTTCAACAAATCAAATCCATTTGGGTGGTGAAAAATAAATTTTTAACAACAACAGCCCAGTATAATCCCACAGGTGGGGTCTGGGAAGGGTAGAATGTACGCAGACCTTACCCCTACCCCGAGGGGCAGAGAGGCTGTTTCCAGGAGACCCTCAGCTCAAGAAAGCACCAAGTGACGATATATTAGTACTATGGATAAACTCATAATAAAATAACATAAAATACACAGCATAACATGAAATAACCTAAAATAGAAAAATAACAGCAATATAAGAAAATATAGGAGATATGAGAAAGATGGGAGGTAAACTAATAACCAGCATCTAAAGCCCTGCATCAATAGCTGATCAATAGCATCCTAAGTCTACTATCTAACTGGTTTGTCTCACTCTAGTGCGCAGTACAAATTTCACACATTCCCCTAGCCTACAACCTTAATGTACGACCTCCACAATTCCATGTCTAGGGTCATATCCTCAGTAATCCTAAGTCGCGTCATGTCCTGCCTGATCACCTCTCCCCAATACTTCTTAGGTCTCCCTCTACCTCTCCTTGTGCCCACCACCGCCAATCGCTCACACCTCCTCACAGGTGCATCAGTGCTCCTCCTCTGAATGTGCCCGAACCACCTTAGTCTTGCTTCCCGCATCTTGTCCTTTACGAGGGCCACGCCCAACCTCTGTCGAATCTCTACATTCCTAATCTTATCCATCCTTGTATACCCGCACATCCACCTCAACATCCTCATCTCTGCTACTTGCATCTTCTGGATGTGTAAGTTCTTAACCGGCCAATACTCGGTATCGTACAATATGGCGGGCCTAACTACTGCTCTATAAAACTTACCTTTAAGTAACGGTGGCACTTTCTTGTCACACAGGACTCCCGTTGCTAACCTCCACTTCATCCATCCCACCCCTATATGATGTGCGACATCTTCGTCGATCTCCCCGATCCCCTGAATAACTGACCCAAGGTACTTGAAACTACCCCTCTTAAGGATGGCTTGAGAGTCAAGCCTCACTTCCACTCCGCGTCCGTCAGCTCGGCCCCAAATTTGCATTAGAGGTATTCCGTCTTCGTCCTGCTCAACCTGAAACCTTTAGACTCAAGGGCCTGTCTCCAAACCTTAGCCTCTCGTTGACGCCGCGTCGAGTCTCGTCAATTAGGACTATGTCATCAGCAAATAGCATGCACCATGGCACCTCCCCTTGAATATTATGCGTAATGACATCCATCACCAGGGCAAATAGGAAAGGGCCGAACGCCGACCCTTGGTGCAACCCCGTAACAACCGAAAAATGCTCGGAGTCGCCTCCTACTGTCCTAACCTGAGTCTCATCTCCATCATACATGTCTTTAATCACCCTAATGTATGCAACCGGGACCCCTTTAGCCTCTAAGCATCTCCATAAGACCTCCCTAGGTACCCTGTCGTATGCTTTCTCTAGATCGATAAACACCATGTGGAGATCCTTCTTCTTGTCCCTGTATTGTTCTACCATCTTTCCAATAAGGTGGATAGCTTCTGTGGTAGATTGCCCCGGCATGAACCCGAACTGGTTGTCTGAAATAGACACCGTCCTCCGCACTCTCATTTCCACCGCTCTCTCCCAGACTTTCATGGTATGACTCAGTAATTTGATACCCTTGTAGTTGTTACAGCTCCGGGTATCGCCTTTGTTCTTATAAAATGGAACCATTGTACTCTACCTCTACTCTTCAGGCATCCTATTAGTCTTGAATATAACATTAAACAACCTAGTAAGCCATTCCAAGCCTGCTCTACCTACACACCTCCAAAGTTCAATCGGAATTTCGTCTGGCCCGGTAGCTCTGCCCCTCCTCATCTTACGCATTGCCTCCTTGACCTCATCGACCTCAATGTCCCTACAATAACTTAATTCATGGTGGCTATCGGCATTCCTCAAATCACCAAATACAATATCCTAATCCCCTACGTCATTTAGAAGTTTATGAAAGTAGGTCTGCCATCTCCTCTAAATCTGATCGTCCCCCATCAAAACTTTACCGTCATCATCCTTTATGCACCTCACTTGGTCCAGATCTCGAGCCGTCCTCTCTCTCACTTTAGCGAGTCGGAATAACTTCTTCTCCCAGCCTTTGTTCCCTAGTTCCTCGAACAGATGAGCAAAAGCTGCCGTCTTAGCCTCCGTTACTGCCATCTTTGCCTCCTTCCTAGCAACCTTATAACTCTCTCTGTTCGCTCTCTTCTCCTCCTCGTCAGTGCTCCCTACTAACCGCAGGTAAGCCGCCTTCTTCGCTTCCACTTTACCTTGGACAATTGCATTCCACCACCAGTCTCCTTCGTGGCTACCGGTGCGTCCCGAAGATATCCCTAACACCTCTCTCGCCGCCCTCCTTATACAGTCTGCCATTGTCGACCACATAGTGTTTGCGTTCCCACTACTTCTCCAAGCTCACATTGCCGATAACCTTCCTGCCAACTCCAGAGCTTTATCCCCAGTCAAGGCGCCCCACCTAATCCTCGGGCGGCCTCGTACCGACCTCCTCTTCCTCTTTATCATAATACCAATGTCCATTACCAAAATCCTATGTTGCGTTGCAAGGGTCTCACCTGGGATAACTTTGCAATCCTCGCACAACCTTCTGTTGCATCTTCTGAGGAGGTGATAGTCAATCTGAGTCTTCGCCACCGAACTTTGGTATGTAACCAAATGCTCCTCCCGCTTCAGAAAACTCGAGTTCGCAATCACTAGGTCGAATGTATTGGCAAAGTCCAATAGCGAAGTGCCCCCTCCGTTCCGCTCCCCGAAACCAAAGCCGCCATGTACCTCAGTATAACCACCTGCAGCCGACCCAATATGACCATTGAAATCTCCTCCTATGAATAACCTCTCGGAAGGCGGAATACTACGAACGATGTCATCCAACCCCTCCCAAAAGCGCCTTTTAATCTCCTCATCCAAGCCAACTTGCGGCGTGTAAATGCTAACGACATTTAAAGTACACTCACCTACCACCAATTTAATAGTCATTAGTCTGTCATTCACCTGCCTGACCTCAACCACCGACTCTCTAAGATGGCTATCTACCAGGATACCCACTCCATTCTTACTCCTCCGGACTCCAGAGTACCACAACTTATACCCATCCACGTTTCTCGCCCTCGATCCGACCTACCTAGTCTCCTGGACACACGCTATATTAATCTTCCTCTTCTGAAGGATCTTTGCCAACTCTATGGACTTACTCGTAAGCGAACCTATGTTCCATGACCCGATTCTCAACCTATAAGCTCTCTTGCCCCCTCTACCTCCCCTGCCTCCCGTTCTACCCCCTGACCCCGGCCCCACACTCTGCCCCACACGAGGACATGCCCTTAATCTATCATCCCAGACTGCAGCCACTTACCCCTACAACCAATCTAAAGAGGACTCGCTAGTGCCCAATGAACAACAAATCAAACTAAAAGGAAACAAGTGACTACAAGTACACTAGTTGAATGCTTGAACTATTGAGGACTAAAGTGAAATCAATTTAGCTGACACCAAAAGGGAAACCGTAGAACGGGAGGTACCAACTCCCGAGAACCAAACCTGTGTTGACTTGCTGTACTCGATGTAGTTGTACGCTCACGCACCGCTTTACACCGCCACTTGATGATGCTCATCGAGGTTGCTCTCCTTTTCTAGTGCTTGTGCGCCCAACTTGTCTTCAACAAGTTCGAGAAATTCCCTGCAACGCAGAAAATACCACGACCCAAAAACCAAAAGGGCTGTCACCGCTACCACTGGTGTAAAACTGGCAGTAGTAGGGAAAATATAGGGAAAAGTAGAGAATTGACACAAAATCCACCAAGTTCTACTGTGGTACAGCAAACTGAACAATTGCAAGATAAAAATCTAACAATTTTGTTTTCGAGGAAGCCCTCTGTCGAAAAGGACCAAACCCGAAAGGTCGCCGGAGCTCCGATTTGGGATCATTGTAGTTTTCTTTGGGGGTATAGAAGAAGAAAAAAAGGGGAGATGAGCAGAGACGGGGAGGGCAGTGTGCCAGAGAACTAGGCGTCGCTCCGGCAGTGGGGGTGAAGAACCAGCCGGGGATGGGAGATGGGGTATGAAAGAGATAACAGAGGGGATATGGGAATATGAGAGAGATTGGGGAAGAGAGATGGGGATGAGAGAGAGGGGACTTGCGTGAGGAGTGGTCGCCGGCCGCTGAGCCCGTCGCCGATCGCCGGTGAGAAAGTAGTCGTTAAGGCTGTGAGAAAATTTGGTTAGAGAGAGGTCATAGATCGCAGAGGAGAGAGAAAAATTGACCCAAAAAAATAGCTTAAATATGTGTGTTTAAATTTTGAATTTGATTTTGTGGGAAATTTGAAGTGGGTTACTTGTTAGAAATAGTATAAGAATGTTGTATATAAAATTTGAAGTCATTTAATGGATACTTGGACTGGTTTTTGTAACGACTCGACCGGTCATTTCATGAGTTATAGCCCCGTTTCCCTCATCTCTACTTCTTTATGTATTCTCCAGCTGTATTTCTTCGTATCGTGTGGGTTGGTTCGGATTCGGAGTGGTTTTGGAGTGAATTGAGACACTTAATCTCTTTTGAGTAGGCTTAAGTTGAAAAAGTCAACTAGATGTTGACTTAGGTGTAAATGATCTCGGGTGGGAATTACGATGGTTCGGTTAGCTTTGTTAGGTAATTTTGGATTTGGGAGTGCTTCCGGAATATGATTTGGAGGCCTGTGGTAGATTTAAGCTTGAATTGGTGAAATTGAAAATTTGGCGTTTCTCGGTCGACACTGGAAATTTTGATATCGGGGTCAGAATAAAATTCTGGAAATTAGAGTAGGTCTGTAGTGTCATTTGTGATGCGTGTGCAAGTTTTCAGGTTATTCGGACGAGGTTTGATAGATTTTGGTTTTGATGTTGTTTTGAGTGTTTCGAAGGTTTGAACAAGTTTGAATGGTGGTATGTGACTTGTTGGTATTTTTGTTTGAGGTCTAGAGGGCCTTAGGATAAATTTGGATGGCTAACGGAAAAGTTAGAATTTAGTTCGTGCAACTGAACCTGCTGCTTATATTATTTCCGCACCTGCGAATTGGGGACCTCAGGTGAGGCCGCAGATGCGGAAATTGGCCAACTGGAGCTTCAACGCAGGTGCGGAGGTGTTGTCACGCCTGCAAGCCCGCAGGTGTAAGTGGAGAGCCGTAAATGCAGAAATGGGTGAATAAGTGGAATCCGCAGGTGCGCTCTTTGGATCGCATATGCGGTAGCGTAGGTGCGCGAATGTGGACCGCATGTGCGAGACTTCTGGGCAGAAAGTAAAAGCCATACTTCGCGAATTTCTGCCCATTCTTCACCATTATTGGCCGGATTTCGAGCTTTAGGCAATGGTTTTCAAGAGGGAATCGAGAGATATCAATGAGGTAAGTTCTTGGGCTCTATTACTTGTGTTTATGATGATTTTCTCACTTTTTTAATCATGCAATTAGAGGGACTTTAGGGTGAAGTCAAAGAGGTTAGAGCTTGAGTTTTAGAGAGTTTGATTTGGGGATATGAGGGACCATTTGAGGTCGGATTTTGATGAATTTGGTACGTATAGACTCGAGAGTGAGAGGAGTTTCTAGTTTAATGATTTTTCTTGGATTCCTAGACGTGGGTCCAGGGGCCGGGTTTGGGTGAATTTCGGGGTTTTGTATAATTTGATAATTTTTCGTATAAAATTGGTTCATTGGCCTATATGATTGCATTGTATTGCTTTTGGTCGGACTCAGGACGCTTGGAGGTTGATTCTAGAATCAAGGGTGTCGCTGAGTAGGGATTTGACCGATTCGAGGTAAGTAATGATTGTTAATCTTGTCATAAGGGTATGAAGCCCCATATTTTACATCGTTTCACTGTTTTGAGATGACGCGTATGCTAGACGACGAGCGTGTGGGTGTGCACCGTTGGGGAATATAACTTGGTCCGTCCCGTAGCAACTATTAAGTTGCGTATTTGACTGAAAACTATGTGATAGTTATGTGTTTTAGAAAGGATTTCTATGATTTGGGCTGAATGCCATGTTTGGGCCTCGTACCAAACTGTTTGGACCCTTAGGGGCCTTTTCTTATTATTTTCTCATTGTTTTGGTTTAAGATCTATACTCAGTCATGTTGTGTTCACTAATATCATAATTTAGTCTTTACTATTCTGTTTTGATGCATAAAAATAATATTTTGGGTTAAGTACCCTGTTTTACTGATAGCCCGAGTGGCTTGAGAGATTTTATGACTGAGTGCGGCCGAGGGCCTAGTTTTGTGAGGATATTGAGAGTATAGCACGTGAGCTGTCCGTGAAACACGTGAGTTGTCCGTGCAGATTTTGATATTGATACTATAGCACAAGTTGTTCGTGCAAATTATAGCGCTTGGACTGTAAGAGCCTATCCGGAATCTACACACCCCCAGTGAGCACGGGTACCCTGAGTGAATGTTATAAGATATGCCCGAGGGGCTGGTTCTTAGTGACGTTGTGCCCAAGGGGCTGTTTTTTATGTTCATTACTTTTACTCTCATTTGATCTGAGTCTCTATTGAAAATATCTTCACTGATTTTACTGAAAACTTGATTTAAAATGAGATGATTTGACTCATATATTGATATGAAAGCATGTTGTATTTTTCCGAGATTTCATGACGTGGATTTTGTGTGTTTCCTTCTGTTGAGTCGTTATTTACCTTTATTACTTACTTAGTTGGCGTACTCACATTATTCCCTACACTTTGTGTGTATATCCAAGGGCTGCTGGACTTACTACCGAGCATTGATTTTCATCCTTCGCGGATTTGTGGAGATTGCAAGGTAGCTGCATGGCGATCGCGGTCTTGCTCTTTTCCTTCTTATCTTCCTTTAGATATTATTAGTGTTTGTAGACTGTATTGTTCTTAATTGTATCAGAGAGTTCTTGGTAGATGCTCATGGCTTGTGACACCCTGATGTCGGGCTTTATTTTCGCGTTTTGGTTTTAACGTTATACCTTTTATGGAATATTTAGTATGAAAAAGGTTGTTACTTAGATTTTTAATAAAATGTTAAATTATTTTGGGAATGTGTCGGATGGGCTTCATCACGACCGAGTTGGTTTTGAACAAGAATTGCAACTGAAAATTGTGGAAGAAGTCAGTCTACATACGCTTGTATAATAGTGTATATGATGTGTTTATACACTCATATACACTATTATACATAATTATACAAAAAATTGACTTCGTCTTTTCCTTGCGTCTTTTTTAAAATTTAACTCAAATCTACTCCAAATCACTTTAAATTTAAATTTAAAACTCCTTCTGATATTTTTAATCAATTGGAACAGTGCCCAATCCAAACAACTAACAAACTCAAAAAATCCTATTTTCGAAAATGAAGCTTCGAATGGCATTCAATGGTGGACTCCCACTCTTCAACTTTCTTACATTGCAACCACACGATACAGGGGAGAAGCAATAATAGCGGATGACCTTTTGAAGCATATGTAGAAGATATGAGAAGAAGAAAGAGTGAAAACCAAAAAAATAAATAAAAATACTACCGTTACTACTTTACTATGGGCTAATGGGTGCAAAGAAAATTTCAAAATATGTACAACCTGAGCCAAATTAGGTCAGCGCTTCAAATAGGAGTTATTTTTGGATGAGTTGTAGGCCTAAGTAATATCTGATATAGTTTTATCTTAAATTAATGGAGAAAAGTTCAAAATATTGAAAATATGAAAACAAAAAATTCATACCAAAACACACCCACATACTATGGGGTGGTTTGGTAGGGTATACAGTGATCAAGCTCAACCGAGTCTCACAAAAGACTATGCGGGCGTTGCAAATATAATCTGAGTATTATAGCCCAGAGTCGAACCACAAAGAATTAACCTACCAATTACCGCTGTCAGATTTACTCAATTCACACAACCTGTCTTCCCAAACTTTCTGATTCACAATTGCTGATTTCCTAACAACTAATACTGAAAGTAATGAATAACTGAAAATTAACTAAGCTTGATATGTAAACAATATAGAGAAGGTCTAAGGCAATGGTTTCCCCGTTGGTCTTTTCCTCGGTTGTATATTTCTTATAATTATGATTTAGCTATCTCTAACAATTAAGAACTCTCCATCTATCATAATTCTTTCTCAAGTAATTATAATAATCTACTAGACACACTTTCTCAAGTTGCGCTAGCTAATTCCACAATACGGTTCACTTAGATTGCACCCGGGGTTTCGTTATCTCTAATCCAACCTTTAAACTCTCGGTTATGACTCTCGTCTATACTCCGGGAGTGATTTTGTTCATACAATCACCTAAATATGCACTCTCTCTCAAGAAGATACACAATAAATAGGAACAGATAATTGAGGGCCCTTTCAACTATTCCACAATCAAAACATAGATGAACAACTAGAGATTAACAACCAAATCTAATCATATTGATAAAACAACCAAGTAATTCCCAACGAGTTCCACCAAAACCTTAGATTAAGGTTTTTAGATTCTCATGATAATGGGTAAATCAAATACTAAAAGATTCATAATCATAAATTTCAAGAAAATAAAGAAGAAAAGAAATAAAGATATTTTGGGTGATCTCTCACAATTACTTTTTTTGCCAAAGTACTCTCTAATAATGTTACATACCTCCTTTGGGCGAGTTCTAGTATTTAAATATGGTTTTGGGCTAAGAATTCTGGAATTTGCACTTCAATCCTTTAAATTTCCGTCGCCTGCCGCGGTCCTACCGCGCCCACGCTGGGACCGCATCCAAAAGGCCTCTCTGAATCTCCTCTGACAGTTCACCGCGGTCCTACCGCGCCCATGCTGGGACCGCGGCAATTCACCTTCAGGCCTCGTTTGTGTATTTCAATTGGTTCACTTGGCGACTTTGATGCGATTGGCTTCTTTGTCTTCCATAAATGATACAAAACCACTCCCTAGCCTTCTTCTAATATATGTAACCTGAAAAACATGAAAAGCACTAATAAGAGCATTTTGCTATTACTTTTACAATAAAAACTCTACAAGAAAGTTGTTCTTTTGGGGCTTAATCATAGTTCAATTCACATATTATCATACAACTCTAGTCTGGCAATAGATTTTGGCTTTAAATTTTTCAAAAAATAGATAAATGAAAGTAATGTTTGTTTAGGAAATATAATCATGTTTTGGGAGAAAAAATTCAAAAATTCCTAAAACCTGGTATTTCTTCCAAATGCGATAGTCTCTTCGCAAATGTGATGGCCTTTACGCAAATGCGAGACTCGCATTTGCGATCCAGACCTCGCAAATGCGAAATTTGCAGGTCAGGTGCAACAACTACTGTTTTTTTCTAAATTCAAATACTTCATAGTTGATTCAAAATTCACCCGAATCTTCGAAGTTCCAAACCAAATATGCACGTAAGTCTATACAGTCGACCATCGTTGTTGCGAGCTGCCACTCTCGCTAACTTTTGGTGAAATCTTTTAAAGTACCATGTATGTTAAAAATGTTTTCAATATTTATGAATATAATATTAGTTATTGTTTATTTGAACTCTCCTAGTTTCCAAACGTCATCTAAATTTAGCTTTCCGTTGGGCTTCAATTTCGAACCAACAGAAAAAGCTCATCGAACGGGAAAGTCGTAAAAATAATACGGGCAAACTAGTTTTCGGACAGGTCATTGAAGTAAAAGTAGCATGGTCTAGCCAGTTTTTGAACTGGTTGTTCAAAAATAGCGAGCGTTTACCAAGTCAATAAAAAATATCCATTATTTTGCTGCAACAAAGACCGGTCCAGCAAACAAGTGAGGCTTGCTCAGTTGGTAAGCACCTCCACCTACGACCGTTAGGTCCTGGGATCGAGTCACGCTGGAGGGGAAGTGTGGAAACACTATAGATCCTTCTAATTTGGGAGGGTTTAAAAAAAAAAAATCGGTTCAGCGTAATATACTGAGTTCGGTGCACTTGTGTATGAACTTCCAGCATATTATGTTGGACCAGTATACTTTGCTGGCTCCAGTATAATATATTGGAGACTGGAGCACCGGCGCTGTTAGTAAACTGTATTTGTAAAATAATTCTGGAAATATAAATGAACATAAATAGAAATGAACAACGAAATAACAGAAAATCAATTCGAGCCCACTGAATTTACAGTGTTTCCTTAAGGAATTTAATCCTCTCCTAGTACCCAAGGTTATCGATTATTTCCTCCTAAGATATAACGAATTACACACTGGTATACTGGTACTTCAAACTCCAGTATTTCAACGAACACAGAGTTCGGTAGCAAATCACACTTACTATTGCTTTGTTTGATGTCTAAACTATGCAGAAGAAGGAGAAGAAACTCAAAAAATCGTATAGAAATTTTGAGCAGAATAGTATTGTATTTATAGCCAAAGTTGGTCTGAAATTTGAAGAGGCGCAACTCTTCAGAATGGCTGTTTATGCAAAACGGCCACAATATAAATGCCATTATATAAATGGCTGTTTACTCAACAATAAGGAGGAAAAATTAAAGAGGGTAGTTAGTACCGAAGCCGAAGCCGAGCCGAGCCGAGCCGAGCGAGCGACGACGACGGCCCAAGACTTGCCTTCTTCTCAACCCTTTAAGAGTTAGAAGAAGAGCAGTTGCTTATATACCATAACAAACCTCTTTCTCTTCTAATATGGGACAATGTTCCTTCATCAAGGGGGAAAACTTAAAATTTCACTCAAAAATTTCATTTTTCTCCATTTTTCATTCACCCTCTTTTAAGTATTTAATATAATTAAATACATAAAAACCTAATAGATGCTCCTAACTTCACTATATTTTGCTGGATCGATATATTATAGTGGAACTTCAGTATATTATGCTAGAGTATTTTTTCGGATTTTGACAAGCATTTTCGTTCAGATTTATCTTGTACATGAAAAGTGGCTAAAATTCGATTTCTTTTGAAATTGGGCCATTTTTGAATGATCGCTTGTGAATCTGGCTATTTTTTGAATTTCAGATAGTCAACGTTTGCAAAGTCATTGAAAAATAATTACTATTTTGCTAACACGAAAAGTTCCAACATAATATACTGGAGATCGGTGCACATCTGTATGAACTTCCAACATATTATGTTGAAACTCCAATATGCGGAAAGTTCAAGCATAATACACTGGAGATTGGAGTACCTGTGTATGAACTTCTCTGGTAAAATGCCCGCCCGTAACCCAGCAGATAAAGTACATTACATAGTCTAGGATTCCAGTATGTTATACTGGACCGATATATTATACTAGAACTCCAGTATATTATGCTGGAAGTCCAATATATTATACTGGAACTCTGGTATAAATATATTGGACTTTCAGCATAATATACTAACGTATTTTTCTAATTTTTAATAGTGTTTTCGTTCAAATTATTTTTACATTAAAAATGGCTAAATTTCGATTATTTTTGAAACTGTGACTATTTTTAAATAACCACTTATAAATCTGGCTATTTTTGAATTTTTTCACTGAAATTTCTATCGTAATTTTTACCTAGTTATACTATAGTAAAAGCCTATTTATCACTTTTATTTAGGTTCCTTATTAATTACTTTGTATATCCATATTTACAAGTTATATACAAAACTATTAAAAAGAAAAAATTCAAGATCCCTTAATTTAAGCTTGTCAGTTCCAACTCATTTCCAATAACTCCCCCAACATTTAAAATATGTTTCGTTTCTCTCTTTCTTAATAATCACCCAGAATCTCTCTTTTATTTTTATATTCTCCCACCTCGCATTTCCAATTCTTTTTCTTTTCCAAAGTTTCTTCAAACTTAATTTTTCTCTTTCTTACTATCACCCAAAATATCTATTTTTCATTGATACAAAGCAGACGAAATTTGAAATATTGCTACGGAATCAAGTTCCGAATAAGTTTTGAATCTTGTTTTCTTTTTTCCTAAATTTTTATTGTATATGACTTGTATATGATACATTAATACCCAAAACAATACTTGATACAGTACTAATACAATTTTAATACGAGTATATTAAATTTTTAGTGTAGAGTTGTGATTGAAACTTGAATAAGATGAAGATCATAATTGTATCAAAAAATTTAAAAATTAATGTATCGCAATTGTATTATAATTATATATGTATCATAAGTGTTGCAGGAATCGTATTACAAATGTATGATAATTGTATATTGTTACGAGCATTTGTGAGTTTATGATGAATTTCGCAGTTTGTATCACAAGTATGATAATTGTATATTAATTTATTAGTATTATATCAAGTATTATTTTAGGTATTAATGTACCAGATACAAGTTAGATACAATTATAATACAAGTATGATACAATTATGTATTAGGCATTGATATATCTAATACAATTCAAATACAATTATCACACAATTTAAGAATACTTTTTAATAATATAAAACTGCCGGCACGGTGAGAGGAGAGAAAATAGAGATTTTTGGTGTAAATTAAGAGATTTTGATGTAAGAAAAAGGTGAGAGAAGAGAAGAGAGGAAAAAAAAAAAGAAGGAAATGATGTAATTGAATCCCTTAATCAAAGATACTAATAATGAGGTGAGAGTAATTTAAGGAGTAATATATATAATTTGTAAAAAAAATCTAGATATTTATTAAAAACTATAAAACATAAAAAATATAGGTGAATAAGTTTTTAATATAGTATAACTAGGTGAATCTATTTCCTTTTTGGTCCGTTCCAAAAAGAATGAACCCTTTTTAAATTTAATAACAATTTAGCTTAAAGTTACAACTCTACCCTTAATGAGAAGCTTTTATAATCGCACAAATACTCTAGACCCCATATAAACTTTTTTGACCACAAATACCAAAATACGTTTTCCAAAGTCGAGGCCCGCCCAAAATCCAAGCCCGAACTTTATCTCTTACTTCCGTTTACTCTAATCGAGAAAAAAAAACTGTATTTATTTAATTTAAGACTTAATAGACAAATTCAACAAACTTGAGTGCTAAGAAAACAAAATTCGCAATGGATGCACAACAACAGCAGAGACAACAAGGTGCTCCTCAAATCCCAAGGCCCGGCGCCGGCGCCGGAGCTGGTGGTGGAGACTTTACTCCGATTCTCACCGTGCTTGTGTCCTTCATCGCCATTTTCGTATTGGTGAACTAATCTTAATCCCTAAATTATCATATAAGTGCTTGTAAATTATCTATAGTTTCTTCTTCTTATTTTTTCCCCATTTTCTTAGCTATGATTCTGCCTTTTTATTTTTGTTGCAATTATTAATTTGTGATACAGTTGTGGAATGCACAGTGCTTGATAATTGCGTTTAGTACAAGTTAGTATATCCACTAGGTGATTGATAAACCATTGTGTTTGATAATCGCGTTGACCACTATAGAGTGGATTTTGCAGTTTAAACCATTTTTTGATTTTTAGAAAGGGCTTCAGTTTAAGTGGATTATCTACTTAAGTGAAAACCAATCTGAGACCCTGTTGAGGATGTAATGGTTTTGATTGAACTGCTTTTTAGGGTAAAAGAAAGACAAATTAAGGTAGGTTGTTTGATTGAGCTACAGAAGTACTAGATGTGTAGCACTCAAGGGTTTGGCATGACAGTCGATAAAGTTGGAATAAAGACCATGGAAGGCAGGGTCCAAATTCCAACTGAGGCCGGAAAAAAGAAGTTATGTGGTTTCTTCCCATAATCGAAGCCTTGATGGGTGGAGTTACTCGGTACAATGCCCGCGAAATAGTCGAGGTGTGTGCCGTTGGTCCAATCACCACAGTTGTTGAAGTGTTTAACATAGTGATTCTTGATATATTCGGAGGGCCTTTCACTCTAATGGGATTATCTACTTATGTTCAATCCAGTTTAAGACTTTGGATGTAATCATTTAGACTGGTGTGCTTTTTATGGTGAAAGATAGTTACAGTAGATGACTGATATTTAGCTAAAGAAATTCTGTTGATATACAAACATTCAACGTTTATTCTTCAAAACATTTGGTGTTAGTTTACTGTCATATTCTTCCAGATATTTTTTTATTTTATTTTAAAAAGCAACAACAACAACAACAACAACAACTACCCAGTAAAATCCCACAACGTGGGGTCTGAGGAAAGTAATGTGTACGCATACCTTACCCCTACCCCAATAGGGCAGGGAGGCTGTTTCCGATAGACCTTTGGAAAAGACAATTCATTAGTAACTCCAGTAGAAACCGTAATAGTAGTAGAAGCATAACAACCAAAAGATAAATGACATGCAATAACAGTAACCAGTAACTAAGGCCCGGAGCTAAGATAAACAGTAAGGATAGTGCGGATTCAACATAAACTGCAAGACATCTAAGATCAACCCTAATCCAACCCCGACTCACCCCCGGCATGAAGTATGGAAAGCTCTACTACCCCCTAACCTACAACCCTAATGCTTGACCTCCAAACCTTCCTATCAAGGGCCATGTCCTCGGAAATCTGCAGTCGCACCATGTCTTGCATGATCACCTCTCCCCAATACTTCTAGGCCTCCCTCTGTCTCTTCCCGTACCCACGACGGCCAACCGCTCACACCTCCTCACCGGAGCATAAAGGCTTCTCCTCTGCACGTGCCCAAACCATCTGAGCCTCGCTTCCCGCATCTTGTCATCCACAGGGGCCACGCCCACCTTCTTCCGAATATCTTCATTCCTAATCTTGTCTATCCTAGTGTGCCCGCACATCCACCTCAGCATCCTATCCCTGCTACTTTCATCCTCTGGATACGGGAGTTCTTAACCGGCCAACACTCTGCCCCATACAACATTGCCGGTTTAACCACAACTCTATAAAACTTACCTTTGAGTATCAGTGGCACTTTCTTGTCACACAAAACTCCAGATGCAAGCCTCCATTCATCCATCCCGCCCCTATATGGTGACTGACGTCCTCGTCGATCTCTCCGTCCCCCTGGATCATCGACCCAAGATATTTGAAGCTATCTCTCTTGGGGATGACCTGTGATCCAAGCCTCACGTCCCTGCCTACTTCCCTCGACTCAGCGCTAAACTTGCACTCTAGGTACTCTGTCTTAGACCTGCTCAATTTGAAACCCTTAGACTCGAGGGTCTGTCTCCAAACCTCCAATCTCTCGTTAACACTGACCCTCGTCTCATCAATTAGAACTATGTCATCAGCAAATAACATACACCATGACACATCCCCTTGAATATGGTGTGTCAATGAATCCATCACCAAGGCAAATAAGAACGAGCTAAGCGCAGAGTCTTGGTGTCCATAA
This sequence comes from Nicotiana glauca, assembly GCA_026770625.1. Taxonomy (NCBI): domain Eukaryota; kingdom Viridiplantae; phylum Streptophyta; class Magnoliopsida; order Solanales; family Solanaceae; genus Nicotiana; species Nicotiana glauca. Next base: position 25,114 of record MDKF010647588.1, read on the forward strand.
CAACCGGAAAATGCTCCGAATCGCCTCCCACAGTCCTAACCTTAGTCTTAGCTCCATCATACATGTACTTGATTGCTCTTATGTAGGCTACCGGCACGTCATTTGCCTCAAGACATCTCAAGAGCACCTCCCTGGGGACCTTGTCATACGCTTTCTCCAAGTTAATAAACACCATGTACAGATCCTTCTTCTTATCCTTGTAATGTTCCACTAACCTCCTAATAAGGTGGAAAACTTCCGTAGTGGAGTGACCCGCCATGAACCCAAACTGATTGTCGGATATAGACGTCGTCTTCCTCACCCTCACCTCTACTACCCTCTCCCAGACTTTCATGGTATGACTAAGTAACTTAATACCCCTATAATTGTTACAACACTGGATATCACCTTTGTTCTTGTACAACGGTACCACTGTACTCGACCTCCACTCCTCCAGCATCCTCTTCGTCCTAAAAATTAGATTGAACAACCCATTCGACCACTCCAATCCAGCTCTACCCACACACTTCCAAAACTCAACAGGAATTTCATCTGGTCTGGTCGCTCTACCCCTGCTCATCTTATGCAAAGCCTCCACGACCTCCTCCACCTTAATGCGACTGCAATACCTAAAATCACGGAGACTCTCCGAATGCCCCAAGTCCCCTAGTGCTATATCCCGGTCCCCCTCCTCGTTCAGAAGACCATAGAAGTACGTCTGCCATCTCTGCTTAATTTGGGACTCTCCCATCAATACTCTATCATCCTCGTCCTTGATGCACCTTACTTGGTCCAGATCCCGGGCCTTCCTCTCCCTCGCTTTAGCCAGCCGAAACAACTTCCTGTCCCCGCCTTTCTCCCTCAATTCCTCGTATAGGCGGCCAAATGCTGCATTCTTAGTCTCTGTGACCGCCAGCTTTGCCTCCTTCCTTGCCAACTTGTAAGTCTCTCTATTCGCTCTCCTCTCCTCCTCGCTTGTGCTCCCTGCCAACTTCGCGTACGCCACTTTCTTCACCTCCACTTTACCTTGGACTACGTCATTCCACCCCCAGTCGCCTTGGTGCCTGCCAGAAAAACCCTTCGATACCCCTAGCACCTCTCTTGCCGCCTCCCTCACATAGTTTGCCGTCGTTGACCACATAGTGCTCGCGTCTCCACTCCTCCTCTAAGGTCCCATAGTGGATAACCTCCCATCCAACTCCTGGGCTTTATCCTTGGTTAAAGCTCCCCATCTAATCCTCGATCGGCCACAGGCATATCTCTTCTTCCTCTTCATCATAATGCCGACGTCCATCGCTAAGAGCCTATGCTGAGTCGCGAGGGTCTCTCCCGGGATAACCTTGCAATCCTTGCACAAACCTCTATCACCCCTTCTGAGGAGAAGGTAATAAATCTGAGTCTTCACCGCCGAACTTTGGAAAGTAACCAGATGCTCCTCCTTCTTCGGAAAAGTTGAGTTTGCAATCACCAGCTCAAAAGCCTTGGCGAAGTCTAACAGTGAAGTACCTCCTCCGTTCCTAACCCCAAGGCCAAAGCCGCCATGCACATCACTATAACTACCCGCAGCTGGCCCAATATGGCCATTAAAATCCCCTCCAGTAAATAACCTTTCAATAGGTGGAATACTGTGCACAATTTCATCCAAACCCTCCCAAAAACGCCTCTTAACCTCCTTATCCAAGCCCGCTTGCGGCTCGTAAGCGCTAATTACATTGAGGGTGCACTCACCAATCACCAACTTAATAAACATTAGCCTATCATTCACTCGCCTAACCTCCACCACAGACTCTCTAAGGTCCCTATCCACCAAGATACCCACACCATTCTTGCCCCTCACGACTCCAGAGTACCACAACTTATACCCGTCCGCATTCCTCGCCTTCGATCCCGCCGACCTAGTCTCTTGGACACAAACTATATTAACCTTCCTCTTCTGGAGAATCTTTGCCAGCTCAATAGACTTACCCGTCAGCGGGCCTATGTTCCACGACCCGATTCTCAATCTACAAGCTCCCTCTTTCCCCTTACCCTCCTTGCCTCTCGTCCCATCCACTGACCCCCTCCCCAACCCCTTCTCACCCCGGCACCCTTCGAGGACATGGCCTTACTCTACCATCCCAGACCACAACCACTATACCTACGACAAACTCCGAAAAACACTAACACATACCCAAACTAGGAAATAACATGTAGCAACTACCGGTGCTGTAATAATATGCTTGAAGTGATGCTAACTAAATAGTCACAATTTAACTAGCATAAAGAAAGAGACAAGAAAGCGGGAGGTACCAACTCCCGATGGAAAGAACCTGAATATATGACTTGACGTCGGTCACCGCCGCGTACCACCACTGCCACTAGGTGCAATTGCTGAAATTGCCGCCTCCGTGAACCCTAAGCACTATTCTGATTGACCTGGACAAAGAAAAGGAGGAGACAAAAAAGAAAAAGATGGTCCCGCTGTCTCTATTGCCACTGTACAGTGGGCAGCAAGGTTAAACGGAAAGGCAAAAGAGGGGTGGGGTGGGGTGGGTGGGTGGGGTAGCAGGGAAGAAAGAGAGGAGAAAGAAAGAAGGGGGGAAAGAGAGAGGGGAAAGAACTCGAAGGGGGAATCGCCGTCGCCGGTGTTCGCCGGAAATCTGCCGGCGCCGGTCGCACCAGAAGAAAGGACAACGAAAAAGGAGGAAAGAGAAAAAAAAGCAAGAGAGAAAAGAAAGGGAAAAGGGACGAGAAAGGGGGGGGGGGCTTACCTGTGACTCGCCGGCAATTGAGTGGCGATGGAGATGGGCACCGTTAGCAGGTGAACGTTAGAATAGTACGTTAGTTTAGGTGGAGAGAGAACGTTGTCTTCTTTATTTTAAAAAGCATGTTTTATAAATGGCCAAAGTATTAAAATAATGATAGTTCTCTTGTGCAACAACCTTATGGTCAATCAATTTATTTCCTAATAGTTCTTGGTAAAAATTTATAAATTCTTGCTTTTGCAGCAAAAAGTATATTACTGTAGGTGCTTTCCTGACATCTTTAGAGGTAATCCATAACTGAACTCTGTTATGTAATTGTCTCATTGAATATATCAAATTACATTTGGCTTGATATTTGTAACTTGCCTGCCATTCTTGTGACTTAAAAGTATATGGATAGATAATTGACACTTCAAAAAAAGAAATGGTTAGATATTCCTTTGGGATTATTACTTCCCTTAAGATATATAGATGGAGAAATGATTGTTCATCACGTCTGATCTTCATGGTCCTCCTGTCAGTAATTATTACTATTGACTTTGAGAATGATTATTAACAGCTCACAGGAACCCTTTTGTACAAGCATGAGAGATTTGCCTACATTCCTCCTACTAGCTTTCACATACAATTTCTGATATTCCTGGGATTGAGGCAGTCATATATCCATTGTTACATGCTACATCTTCTGAGGTATTGTTAGTCCCTTAAAAGTGGAGCTTAGTGGCATTAGGGGTGTAAGATTCATCAAATGCTATTAGCAATGCACCTACTCCATACCCACTTTGATTTCATAATTAGGAAAAGGCGTTACCTAGCTAATGCAGTAAGGGGAGGACACTCTTCTCCATGATTCGATGTATTCAGGGTATATAAGCTGCTGATTTAATCAACTTAATGGAAGCTGTCTTCATTATATCATAAATTTTTACAGACATTTAGAATAACTGTGATTGAGTTGGTTGTTTGAGACAACATTTGCAAACGGGATAAAGGTTTGCTGCATGAATGCTCAGCACCTGGTGTGCTTCTTCTCAGTTTTGACGGGGTTCTATTTTGTTAAAATGTTCAAAGATTAGTTGTCGTACTTCTCTAGTGTTTGTCATTGGTCGCCCCCCCCACACACGAAAAAAAATCAAGTCGCCTTTCTGGTAAAACTTTTGTTGTTTGATTGTTTTTAGATATAGCTGTCTTGGACATTGTTTTTAGAGATAACTGTCTTGGATTTCACCTGCCAATTGGTTGACACTGAAATATTGGCAATGGTCTAATATGCTACGGTAAACGATTCTCAATTTGTATTGCATTATTGAGTGACTTCGTAATCGGACTAAGGTATAGTAACTGTGACTTACATGTTGGGGATATGATTTATTAGAAACGAGACATCTTCTTCTTCTTCTTTAAATGTATAACTGGACATCTTAAGTCATTTGCAGATTGTGGCTCCTTCTATGTCAACATTAAATAATAGCTTATCCATTTTGCATCAAGTGCCGGAAGGTCATGTTGGAGTCTATTGGAGAGGAGGTGCCCTTTTGAATACAATAACTGATCCAGGTTATATTTGGTGCTTTAGCTAACTGGTCATTTGCATTTTCTTGGGGGTGTATCCTTATTTTCAAGTCTATTGTTGATCAAACATGTATGTTTGTGTGTGCAGGTTTTCATTTGAAACTGCCCTTTATTACTCAGTTTGAACCCATTCAAGTTACTCTTCAAACAGATTTGGTAGCATTTATCTCTCTTTTGTTATATCTTTTTAAGGTTTTTTATCTCAAAATTTCTGAGATTCTAAATTTCTAGCGAGTATGATTCTTAGGTTATATAAACCCTAATGAAGAATAAGGTGAATGATGGCTTTGGATCATGTGCTAATGCAGGTTAGGGATATTCCTTGTGGAACCAAAGGAGGCGTGATGATCAACTTTGACAAAATAGAGGTAAACCATCTGCCTTGTAGTTATGCTATATGCAGGAATGCATTGTTCATCTTGTTTGTTTCATGTGCTTTTAGGTTGTTAACCGCCTTCGTAAGGAACACGTATATGATACTCTGCTGAATTATGGGGTCAATTATGATAATACATGGATATATGACAAGATCCACCATGAGATCAATCAGTTCTGCAGTGGGCACAGCCTTCAACAAGTGTATATTGACATGTTTGATCAGGTAAGAATCTACTTGGCCTCTATAGACAGATTGGTCTGCCAGTTGTAGTCAACATTTATGAATGATGCCTTTTTTATTTCTTTCTGGTGTTTGTGCTGCTCAATGCTCCGGTGATGTTGTCATCCACATATTATCACTTTTGTGAATTTCCCTGGCTAGCATAAGGATTAAGCTGTCTTCTAACTGTTCTGGTTTAACCTGCTGAGTCATGCTTCTCTCACTTGGACATGCTCTATTTTCATGCTTAAACTCCGTGATATGCCTTGCAAGGCGAGAAACATGGCTGATTACCTACATTGATTCTAAAACAAAAATTCGTAAAGTTATTTTAGCCGACATTATTGTTAGTAGTCTTGACGAGGTGCCTGCAAAAACATTTTCAGATTGATGAAAAAATGAAAGATGCTCTTCAGGCCGACTGCACACGATATGCTCCCGGTATTGAGATTCTGAGTGTGCGTATTACAAAACCTTCCATCCCAGAAAGCATAAGACGAAATTTTGAGAACATGGAACAGGAGCGCACCAAGGTATTAAAGTGGAGAGCTCTACATTTTCTATTTGTATTATCTTTGGCCGAATTCTTCTTTTTTTCTCATCTTTGGCCGAACTGAAATTTTGGTGTGTTGGAAAGAAAAGGACTTCAAGATCTCTCTTTGCATTATTGTTTCAAAGTACATGCATAAAAGGGCTAGTTGATGAGTGAACGTTTCTCTCAACCTATCATCATAACAGCAGCTATTTAATACTGACAATTAATGTATTTCAAAACGTGCCATTGTTGCTCAGGGCTTGTATTCACAGTGACTTAATTGGTAACCCGTCAATGATGTGTTACAGGTCTTGATTGCAGTAGAGAGGCAGAGAGTTGCTGAGAAGGAAGCAGAGACACAGAAAAAGATAGCAATTAGTGAAGCTGAAAGGAACGCTCATGTTAGTAAGATTCAGATGGAACAGAAGTTGATGGAAAAAGATAGTGCAAGGAAGCAAGAGGAAATTGCAAATTCAATGTATTTAGCTCGTGAAAAGAGCCTGTCAGATGCAGCTTACTATCGGTGAATTCTCTAAACTTACCTCCTGTATGGTTTATGTCAGAGAGCACCTAAGGATGAGGTCTAACGGTCAATGAATTGGGACCAAAACCATGAGACCACCAGGGTCAAATCTAAGCAGAGGCAAAACGCACTAGGCTTTTTCTTTCCGTCTGCCTAAGCCTCGCTGGGCAGACTTACACAGTATCCGCTTGTGGGAGGTACCAGATGGGCTAGTTGAGGTTGCGTAAGCTTGCTCGGATACCACTCTTATTAAAAAAGAAGCAGAACGATATAGAGAGTAGACAGTGTCTCCCGTTGATGAGTATACTAACCATATCTGGAATTTTTCAGAACAATGAAAGAAGCAGAAGCAAATAAGCTGAAGCTTACTCCAGAATTTCTAGAACTGCGATTCATTGAAGCTATAGCCAACAATTCCAAGATCTTCTTCGGCAACAAGGCAAGGCTAATTTTCTTATTAGATTTATCTCCACTAATCCCCTTTCTTGAGATTATACTACTTTGTGCTTACAAAAATATGATTTCAGGTGCCCAACATGGTTCTTGACCAAAGGCTACTTGGAAACTTTTTGCAAGAGGGTGTGCCGCGCCAGGAGTTTTAGGGAGTAACCGTTTAAGCTCGTCTGTTGAAAGCTTCAAAGTATATTTTTTTCTGGTACATCACACGGAGAATGATGTATTGGTTTATTCGTATGTTCTATTCTATACTAAACATCAAATTTATACCGCTCTTTTGACAGGGAAACACTGCTATGTTCTTGATATGCTATTTGCTAATTTTGCTTGTGTCACTCCACGTAATTGTGAATGGTCAAAAAACCTTGTACGTTTATCATATGAAAAATATTAAATTGAGGAGCTTTAGTTGTCAGAGGGGAAAAACGGAAATACTTTCTTTTATTCATTGACAGAGCAACAACAATATACTCAATGTAGTACCACAAGTGGGATCTGGGGAAGGTAGAGTAGTTCCACAAGTAGGGATGGTATACGCATACCTTATTCATTGACAGAGCAAGAAATATATATGAACAATGTCCTTTAAAGTTGAGTGAGTGTAAGTTTTTATGTGAAACATGGGCTAATAATTTGTGGGGGGTGAGGGTGGTAAATCTGTTGCAATTGCGAAGGTCATTACAGGTTAGTAAAAATTTCCATCTTTTAAAAAGGATGAACTAAAGTGAAATGTCAGCAAGGGCATTTGGTCTAGTGGTATGATTCTCGCTTAGGGTGCGAGAGGTCCCGAGTTCAATTCTCGGAATGCCCCTTAATTGTTGATTTTTCTATCCTATCTCCCTCTTCCCTTAATTGTTGATTTTTCTATCCTATCTCCCTCTTCCCTTAATTGTTGATTTTTCTTTCACTCTATGCCTTTTATGTGATCCACATTTAACATGTACAGCAAGCTAGTTGTCCAAAAAGTGTCGGGTTACAAAAAAAGTTCAGATCAAACTATTATGTTTCTTAACATGGTACTTGTTAAGTCTTAGTGTTTTTAGAAAAGTAAAAGATAGAGAAGGAAAAGAAAAGGAAGAATAACAAACTCAAGTGTCCCTTCAGAAGTATCTTTTTAACTCTGGTAAATACTTATCAGTATCAGGTGTTTGTAAAAATGTGTATTGATTTAATGTAAACACATGATGTTGTTAAGTTTTTACCTTTTAACTCTACGGACATTTATAGAATTCATCGCAGTTGACAAATATTAAAGATAAATTAACTTAAGGAAAAGTCTTGATACAAAGATAGAGTTGAATTAGGGTTTTAAGTAAGAGTGGAGTATCATTCTATCTTCTAGATTTTGTAGTTGTGACTCTAAACCTATTGCGAAAAATTATTTTTAATTATTTAACTTCATATATTTCTCAAAATGAGAGCAATCAATACACATTTGCTACTCAAATAATAGATTTGTCTATGTATGGGAGTAAAACAAAAAGAGCAACAACTATTCCTTAATTATAAGTGATGTAGTCGATTATACAAACTCTCACTGGTAGTATTACTCCACTTAATCTCATTTCAAACTTTCATGGGAAAGTAAAGCAAAAAATAAAAAAAATTAAGAAATGAAGATATTTGTCATTAGACTCTAAATACCTACCCCGGACGACAGCTAACTATATTTATGGTCATTTTCAACACTTTCCTAATCATGAATCCTAGGTTCTGTGAATTCATGGACCATAAGACGTGGAAAGAAGTACAATAACTAAATGAAAAAGATAAATTCTTTCATATACACTTGTTTTGTTTTAAGTTTGCTTTTTAATGAAATCGACACCAAACGGACGGCTTACAAATAAAGCTAAAAAGCAAAAAGTTGGTGAGTTTTGTTTAATTTTTTATAAAACGTTTTTTCAGAAAATTTTCAATTTTTTTTCTGAGAACTTGTTTGGTTATATTTATAAACTTTTTTTGTTATGTAGTATCAACATTAAGAAAGTAATTGTTAGTTTGTTCCCAAACTAATATTTATGTTTACCAGTCTAGCATGTTTTTAATTTTTTTTTGTGTTGTTTCTCACCTGTTGTTCGGTATCCGCATTGGAGCCTGACTAAATCCGGAATCGTGTCAGTAAATTTCATATTGGCCAGGGGGTGTGAATCAATCTTTAACAAAGACGGCTCTATATCTAGAGCTCGAATTCGAGACCTGTAATTAATGATGAAGTGCCAGACTTTTGTTGGTGCATGTTTTCGAAGTTGCTTATACTGTTTTGTACCAAACTTGTTTATTTAAGCTTTCTACCTAAAATTGCAAGTTTTTAACTTCAAACTTTGATTAATCAAATTTTAATCGAAATTTTGTCGACATATGTCTAACTTGTGTCGTGTCATTGTCTTCTACGACGTGATAAAATATTCCCACTAAATGAGTGAGTGGAAATGAGAAAATTAAGAAGTCAATAAAGCAGAAAATAAATAAATAAAGCAGATGTATTGTAACCAAGAGATTAATTTGACCTTCTTTGCCAGGACAAAGCTGTAATGCAAAAATCACAATTTTAATTTTGTGCGTAAGAATACTAATTATTTTTACTATATTATACATATTTTATAAGCGTTTAACTTATATAGCAACAGATGAAAGGTAAAGAATTTTTATGTTATCTTATTAAATTGTGATACAACATTTGGATTATGTTTTCTGTTGTAAATAACGGTTCATTTAGTAGGGATAAATATTTGTTTGAACATAATAATTTTACCAAACAGATATATGCATAACACGTCTTTTAAATACACCTTTGTCATTCAATTGTAGCTAATGGGTATTTATTTACACTTTAGTTTGTGATGTGACCCTTGTAATTAAATTATTTGATTTTGAAAAGAAAAAAAAAGGTCTATTTCAAGTTTATACAATCAATACAACTCCTTTTAACAAAACTAATATTTCCAAATTAGACATTGAGAGCTGACAACTTGTTTCTAATTTATACAATCAAAATAGAAACCTTTCTTTAATTATAACAATAATAACAACAAGTGTAATCCTATAAATGAGGTCTGAGAAAAGTAGGGTGTATGCAGATCTTATCCCTAACTTATAAAGATAGAGATGCTGTTTTCGATAGATCCTCGGCTCACGAGACACAGAAACAGTAGAGAATTAATCTTTCTTTAATTACATTTGTTAAGTAGTTTCTCCACTAAACTTTCTACTCCTACCTTTTAGGGAATGTCCCAAAGAGAGGGAAAAGTTAAATAAAAAGTTGAGAAATCACACTTTTTGGAAAAGTTAGATTCATGTCGTTTAACAATAACCTATAATTAAAGATTTAAACCTTAATTGCACCTTGTCAACTTCAAATATACTAATCAAATTTAAATCTTTCCTTTAGTTGCCATTTGAGACATGTCTCTTAACTTTAATGTCTCGGCCGTAAATATTTCTTTATCCTTAACTTAAGATTTCGATTTCGAGCATCAGATATAAAATCGTCTTCATTAGGAAGCGCTTACCCACAATTTAAAACTTTTCAATACGAATTTCCGTTTTGGTTAACACCAATGCAGATATCAAACACCTTAATAATAAACTCCAAAAAGATTCTACTTTAATTTGGAAGAATCTTTGCACTTAAATTAGTGGAGCAGCTAAATTTGAAAAGTCAACAAACACTAGATATTAATGCCAAAGAATTGAAAGCACGAGACTTGATTTTTGGTCCAAAGATTAAAAAGCAAAGACAAATTTAAATTTTTAAATCAATGGATGTGGAAATTTATGCTTTTTCATCAACTAAAGGAGGGGAGTAGGGTAATATGAGGAAAAGATACCTTTTTTAACCCTTAAAAAAGAAATATTTTAAACTACTATAGCTATTCATTTATGCATACTATCCAATTTTTTTTATAAATATAAATATCAACGTGGAAATGAAAAATTTAAGGTATTCAAATTCTATTTAAATATTTCTCAGGAAAACATACCCCTTATAATAATTATTCCCTATATTCCAATTTATAAGATACTTTTGGCTTTTCGAGATTAAAAATTCTTAATTCTAACGGTGTATTTGAACATAGAATATGTAGTTTTTTGAAATAAAATTTACATATTCAAAAACTACGTAAAAATATTAAGTCATAATAATTAATAATTTAAAATATTTAAAAGGCATAGGAAAAAATCACGATCACAAAACAACTCGTTGATTCTCGAAATCCGAACTACGTCGCATAGATTGGGACGGAGGGAATAATTTCTAGCTTATTATCTCTTATTTTTGCGTCTGTTCTATAGTCTTGAAAAAACTCTTTATACATTATTATTTTACTTAAAATTATGGTATTTTAAGAAAATTTAGTTTATATATCTCATACTTAAAGCATTAATGAAGCTTCAGATCCTTTGAATAACTAAGCAATATCTAGAAAAGAATTAATAAAGAAGAATTTGAAAAAGAATATAAGGAGCATCTTTATATATATTGAGTGATCTACTCCGGATCATCAATATTGAAAAAGAACATTGACCCACAATAGAAAAAGACAGAAATTATTAATATCCTATCCCAACTTTCAACTATACCCTAACATAAATATATTAAATATTTCCCCTTCTTTTGGGAAGGGAGAGTGGGTTTTGAAATGACATCCATACAAGTTGTCACCATTCAATTTGGTCGTCGAAGTCTTTGCTCACATGGTTACATATATAGTATTAAATCATGACATGAGTATATATTCTTTTTATTTCTCCTCGTGTATTTGGTATTTGTATTAAAGTTTTGATTAATTTGAATTTACGTCGTGTAAAATTTATAACAGACGAAAAGAAAGGTTCAATATCAGAATTTTTTGAGTCTCAAGAATCAAATCCGAGGACATTTTTTTTTTGATTTTTCACTCGATGTAAGGTATTCGTATTGGAGCCCACTTATATCCGAATTCGTTTCGCATAGGGCTTCGTTCGGTGGAAAATGCTTCGTACCAAAAAAAAATCACCCAAGACTCGAACTCCAGACCTTTGGTTAATGAAAAAGTAACCTCGTCTGTTGCGCCACAACCTTTAAGGGTATAGAGGGATATATGCTTGACTTCAATGTGGATATATGTAATCCCATGTACAATGCCAAAACGGGAGTTCATGTGATTAATTAATTACTAATTTCTTGATACGTGCGTTGCACGTGTTATTTCGTACAAACAGTAAAAAAAATTGAAATATTATTAAAACATGTTAAATATTACACTAAAATTTCAAAAGAAAAAAATACAAGCTAAAAATAATAAATAGTTTTAGAGATGTAGAGTTGAACTTAAATTGATTAGATAGCTCTGCGAAGATCAATAATTATATTTAGCTAGACAAGTGTATTTTATAATTACATAAATTTAGTTGTTATGAGTTACAAACACATAATATGACTGTATATTTCACCTAATATTTCTTGTAGATATTGTTCTTGAAGTTGTTCCGTTTTGATGTTTCTGCAAAATGATCAGTGCAACAAATAAAAAGAGAAACTAATACTTATTTGTACATGATATATTTTTTTAAAGAACGGAAGAATTAAATATTTGTAAAATTTTGTGAACAATTAAGTAAGAAGCGACTGACAATAATAGAAACGTAACAAAAAGAATTTTTTCCCCATAGTTATGCAAAGTTATACAAGAATTTTGATATATTAATTGCAAAAGGTCGAGAGAACCAAAAGGTATTATAATTATTTATGAAGGTATAATTGTTTGAAGGGTATCACTGTCACTTAACTTTATAGGGTTATTTTGGTCTTTCACATTCAACTTTTGATCTTCATACTTATAATATAATATGATATTTCTTTCTCTTTTTTTTTTTTAACTTCAAACACGAGTCACGATTTTATTGCCACTGTGTGCTAAAAGATATTGCCGAAGAGGGACTAGACCTTACCTTCATATACATTTTGGAGCCTGTACTAGCAGGGCTCAAGGTTTGTAGACAGAACATTTCCTAGCTATGGACAAGCTTGTTGACCCAAAAAAAGTGGCTATAAAGCTGGGAACTCAAGGTGGCTCGTAGGTGAGCATGCTTGGTTTCCTCTTCTTGACTTGAAATGAAGGCATTTGCCATCTATCTGTGTTCAAAAGACCTTTAATCTGACTAGGTAAAAAGCAATTTTTTTTTTACATATGTACTGGTTCTCCTGATTGTGGCTTAGAGATGCCATCCTATTCGCGACTTGGTTGGCCTCTCTATAACAATGATTAGTGAAGATACCTTGTCTATTAATGAGTTTCTTAATATCTTGGACTGCTTATTTGATTCTCCACGGTATGGCCCAGTTGCCAGAGATGCAGTTTTGCAGTAGCATTGAATCTGTTTCACCAATGATTAGGTTGACCCTTCTTTCTATACACCACTTGATCCCAAACAAGAAGGCACATGCCTCAGCACAGTTGCTTGTACCTTGCCCTAGTGGAAGAGTAGGCCATTATAAATTTGCCCACATTGTCCCTCATTACGCCCCCTCCTCCACATTCACCATTTCTGCATGAGCGATCACTGTTAAGTTTCACGAACAAGATAGGAGGTTTAATCCATTTCACCACATAGGTATTAGTTTCCATTAGAGGTAGTTCCCAGATTCTGCATAGGTTCTCCCATGTGTAGTTGAGGTCCAATTTTCTGAATTGAGCTTTGACAATCTGTATGATGTTAAAGTTGATTAGTGAGATTTGATGGGTTCTCCATGTCTTTGCCTTATGCTTCTGATGTTTTGATGATCTAACAAACTTGTCGTGAAGAACCAGATAGAGAACCTGACCTACATTTCAACTGTCCTGGTCCATGAACGACCTCAGGAAGGAACATAACAGGGACCTGGTGACCTTAGAGTTCTCTGACAGATTTACAAGTCTATGACTGCTCGCAATCATTACAAAGAGGAACACAACAGAGACCTAGTCTCTTAATGTTCCCCGACTGAAGTACAAGTTATCTAAACAACCAGAACGTAACAGTGGAAAGTGACTATCTCGCAAATGTTACAGAAGAGGAACACAACTGGGACCTGGTCCGTTAGTGTTCTCTGACAGAAGTACAAGTCCACTATCCAGCTGGAACGCAACTGCACAGAAGCGACTGTGCAGATAGTGCAGTTGTCACTTCTCACTGGGAAGAAGCGTACATCAAGAATTGACACCACTATCCATTGTGATATCTTTTGTGATATAACAACCTGATGCAATATGCAATATTTTTGTGCATTCAGTGATATTCTCTCAAGCATAACAACATTCATCCTGCATTGAAGTCACTGGTGTGTCAAGAACACGAAGACAGCTCCACTAAGGATCAGTTTCTTAATGAGTTTATGTACATCCGTAGTTGAGTTGTAATATTGTTATTTGCTCTTCATTGTATTTTTTGGTTTGCTTTCTTAGAAACTTTGTCTTAGGAACAAACCAAAATTCGTAAACTTTCGAGTTTATGTTGTGACTAGGAATAGTCATAATTCAAACCCTTTGTAACTAGGATAGTTATAAAGTGGCTTGTGGCGGGTGCATCATAAGTTAGTCGAAGTCTTTGCAATATGGTTATTGCAAAGTGGCTTGTAATAGGGAGATTGCAAGTTAGTGAAGTTAAAAGCCTACAAGAGTAGGTTGTGGTTTTTTGATCCCCTTGTGTAGGATTTTTCCAAGTAAAAAATCTCTTGTCTTCTTTACTTCTAGTATTTATAGCATTCTCAACATCATCTCATATAGGACCAGGTACTCTATAGTTTGGCGGACTCATATAAATTAATAATTAGTATCAGAGCAGGTTCCTCCTATCAGGCTAACACCTAGGAAGGATCCTCATGGCTGCTCCACCCAACTTTGAGGAAGGACAATCAATCTACAGACCTCACATATTCAATGGTCAGTACTATGGCTGGTAGAAGACCCACATGCATGATTTTATGATGGCAGAAGATTCAGAACCGTGGGACATTATCTGTGATGGTTCACATGTTCCCATGAAGAAGCTTGAAGAAACAGGACAAATGGTGCCGAAAGGCAGAAAAGAGTAAAATGACATTCACAGAAAAGCTATAGAAAAGAAGTATCATGCCTGTGAGCACGTGATTTTTACCCCAAGTAAAGAATTCCAAAAATTAAAATAAATAAAGGGAATTAATTAGGAAA
>MU746724.1:0-33661 GCA_026770625.1 Nicotiana glauca
GGTCATTTGTTGTTTCAGTGTTCTATTTTCCTCAACCACAGTAGATCCTTGTTGAACCCTCTGACCCTGAGTCTCATGAGCACTCGTAACAGCTTCGATGTCAGTTATCATTTTCCTTGTATCTTGTGTTTCCAGCTTACCACAACCAACCACCTCAACTTTCTTCACAATTCAAAACAAAATCTGTTAGAATGGATTGAGTCGGTCCTCATTATTAACAACATCTTTTCGCATTTTTTTCAATTTTCTTTTCCATTTTTTTTCTTTTCGCTTTTTTTTATTTTATTTTGGTTGTGGTCGAATCTTATGAAGATTGCCTACGTATCATGACCCCGCATGAATCAGACCGTGCGTTGTTCTTGCAAATTAATGCAAAAATAAATAGATGTTTATTTTGATTTTTAAATTTGTTTTCTTTGAAGGAAAATTATAGAGGCCGACTCCAACTACAAACTTGATGAAAAACTTTCACATCTTGTGGCTCGTGGGGCATCATTCAGCATCGCCACAGATTTCCACAAGACTAAGAATATTTTTAATGTCAATTATCACTATTTTTACAATATTGGCCATGTAATGGCTTATTTTGGCAAAGTGGCTATTTTTGCAAAATTTTGTTTAAGAAACTACAAATTCAATGATTAAAACTAAATCAAAATATCTCATCTTGGGGCCCATGGGACATCATTCAGCATCGCCACAGGCCAACACAAGACTGAGGAAGTTTCAATGCCAAATGTGGCAATTTTAGCAAAAACCGGCCATGTAATGGCTTATTTGACAAAGTGTGTATATATATATATTTTTTTTGTAAAGATGATATATAACTCTAACTTGATTTTGCGGATACGGCCTTTCGCCAGTTCTACAAGTTCAAGGCGGTGCCCGCAAATTATTTAAAATGACTCAAAGTGGCTATTCTTGCAAAAACGGCCTTCCGGCGTCCTTTTTAGGGACATTCGGCTTATTTTAAACAAGAACGGCATCACCCGACTTATTAAAACAAAATCAAAAATTTTGACATTTTTTTTGGCTATTTTTGCAAAAGGGGTGGTTGGACCCGATGAGGGTTGCCTACATATCTCACATCCGGTGAGAATCAAACCAGCGTAATTCGGGCAAATTATTTTTTAGACAAACCATTTTTTAATTTTTTGAAAAAATTGAATTATTCCAACTATTTTTTTATGACAAAATTTCTATTTTTTCACTGGTAAAACCAATTATATTTTTTCAATTTTTGGAAACAAAACAATATAATGATTTTTTTTATTATTATTTTCAATAATCCAAAACAAATCAACAATTTTTATATTTTTAAAAATCTTACAAAAATTTTGACAGAGTTTCGGCAGTATTTGAATATTGGTTTTTCTTCTTGAATCAACAATTGTTATTTTTCTTTTCTTTTCCCTCAATTCTTTTCCTAGCCGGTCAGCATGATGGCCCGAGACAAATAAATACAACATATAATTATGATGGTCTTTTCATATTTGGGTTACATGTCCAAGACGGACCCAACCCCTGTGTTGAGTCCCCTAAGTCATATATGATGCAAATAAACGTCCCTATTTCTAGGTTCAAAAAACCTGGTTATTTGTTCTAGACTGTGTCCCCAAGCGGACAACTCGGATTGAGGAGGGGGCTATGTACCGGGGACCCGTGGGATCATCCGGCTTAGTAACTTGTCCGTCCTCTTTTCTTATTTTGGGTATGATACTAACAGAATGGGGAGTCTCAACCAATAAGCACATCCCCGAAAGTAAGAAGAGAAGGGTTTTCGGCACAATTTATATACAGTTCAAATAATATCAAAGCGGTAAACATTTAGCACATTAATCATGAACATATAGGGAAATCAGATATAAACAAATACAGCAATTTAACTGAGCTCGAATTCTTAAACCCTGAACCGAAGTTCTGGGTTTCTTATCCCCAGCAGAGTCGCCAGAGCTGTCACACCTCCTTTTTACGGAGACTATTACATATTAGAAGAGCCTAACTACTACACCCCGGGAAGGGATATAATAAAAGGAAGGAGTTTTTTTCCAATATAAGGACAGTCGGAACGAGATTTATTTATTTAGTTTCAGAATCGCCACTTGGGAGATTAATGGTGTCCTAAGTCACCGGTTGAATCCCGAACCGAGGAAAGTTTGACTCTGTTACAGTCAGCGAACTAGAAATCCGGATAAGGAATTCTGTTAATCCGGGAGAAGGTGTTAGGCACTCCCGAATTCCGTGGTTCTAGCACGGTCGCTCAACTGTTGTATTTGTTTTTATCTGATTTCTATATATGTTCCTTTTTATTATGTGCGTTTATTAATATTCCGCTTTATTATTTAATTTTACAAAGAATTATAACGTCATGAAAATGTATCTCAGACCACGCCGTACCAGTACGCCTGTGGCTTTTAATACATTTCGACTTCGTTGAGACTTGAATTTGGGTCACATAAATTTGCACCCGTATTAAGAAGGTAATATTATTATAAATCCTTCCTAAAGTGTCTACGCCTTTGTTAACTTTGGGAGTGACTGTGGAATTATCTAAATAGTCCTTCCAATTCTAATTTTTAAAACGGTTATTGTTGAGGACCCACCCTTTGTATTTCATTTGAGCGAGGCTCTCTTATCATTTATCAAGGGAGTTAATATTTGATGTTTGTCTCTAAAATGACGAAAAATCCTAACTAATTAGGTTAAAATTTCGGGCCCAGAGGTAAACTGAAAGGAATTAAAGTTACAGGTCCTTGCATTCGTTTTTAATTTCATCGCATGGGCCATCTACAATGAGGCCTGTTTAAAGATCAACCAATTGGGTGAAATAATGAATTCAAACAAAGGAAATTAGAACGTGGTGCTGGATAGTGCCCAAACGTAATCAACAATTCAAACTGAGGACTGATCACAATTAAATCAAGTTACTTCAATTTACTAAGCTTAACTAAACCTGATATCTATTTTAAACTTTTCCTCATCAATTCAAATGACTACCAGATCTTAAGTAAATTTACCGCGGACTGTTGAGCTCTATGCAACAATTCAAATTCGTAAATTCGCATACCAGTGTTCTACAAGTTCAACTCCTGTCACTGTTATTCCAAATTCAAATAAACAATCTACTTAAGACTAATGAACTACAACTAATAGATTTAATGTCCGATTGTTTACAGTGTGCAGTTTCCAAGCTAACTATAGGTCCAGCCTCAACATTAACAATCTAGGTGCTCCTTAATGCATACATCAAAGTCTGAATCAGTAAACCAATCGAATTGCATACATTCACACAATTTTAACATGAAAATACTGAATAACTACACATTCATCATAATTAAACACTCTTCAAGCTTCATTTTCCTTTCCATCAAGATGCTACAATGATGAGCTTTGAGTGTGTACCTGTTATTGAGAATGAAATTAAGAGAAGTCAAGGTCAGCACTAAGAAAGATGCACAGCTATATCAAAAGCAAACAGTAGTAAGGAGTAGATTTGGGGATCGAAAACAACTTCTCAACATAGCATTTCAACACGGAATGATTTCAGTATGCAACTGATCTAAACCAACTCCAAATCGACTCAGAAATGTCCTAGAAAAACACTCTAATAGATTTCTGATGTTTCCAGAATAGGGAAAAAGGATTCAGTTATCATAATGATGTGAGAACAGCAAAAATAAGATGCTTGAGCTCCTGAAACTATTCAGCTTTAGCTCACATGGCTCCCTGATTCTCAGATTCCAAATTTGAACCTCAGAATCAACACTAACCTAAAAAAAAACCAATGGAACAGTGATTTTGGTTGTTTTCTCCTGATTTTCTGATTGTTTTTTTGGATTTTTGAGAGAATTTTTGATATAGGAAGAGTAATTTGTGATCTGAAACTGTTGGTTTCAGATCAGGAATATAGTAGAGATTTTTGTAGATTTTTTAGGGTTCCCAAACTTATGAATTTTGGCAGAAACAGCCTTATTTATAGGCATAAATGGCATGGAACTTCAGATTTCAGTTGTTTGCTTATTAGTCCCTATTTATTTCTTTGTTAAACCTCTAATTTTTAACTTGTTGCACAAGTTACTGTACTTATTCTATTAAAACTTACATTAAANAACTTTTAAAATTACTGCAGCCCCTTTCCCCTTTACCTTTGTCCAAATTGACCTTGTTAATCTCCCAAAATTACTAAACTTAACTACTGGAATTTTAACTAACAGCTATAACCAATTCCCTAAGACTTATCAAACTGAATTCACTAATCACAAACGAAACTAATCAGTAGCAATTACCAATTTTAATCAAACGAGTAAATCCTATTATTATAATCAGTCGATAAAACAGAACTAATGCTTAATACTAATTAACAGATTCTAAAACTAATCTACCAAAGCAAACTAACAATTAACGAGTCAACTGAATCACATTAAACTAACAGACAAATTCATATATACTTATCTAAAAATTGCCAACATATTAATAACTTTGAACACTTTCAAAACCTAATTCAGTAACAGAAAACGAATTCACCTATAACTAATCGCAAATCATATTTGACCTTAAAATGACCAGACTGTGAATCAACCATTACAGGTAAACATACATGAACGCAAGATGAAGAAACGTCTATTATTAACTTGAAATTGCCTTATCTTCTTCTAATATTAATACCGAGATATAAGTGTTCTGATAAACCGAATAAATCCGACAGAAACATATAGAGATGGAGAAAGAAAAGACCAAGAAAAATCATTACATGAGAAGAAGAAGCAGATGGCATAACTAACCGGAAAAATCTGAAGCGAATAGAGTCTTTATGAAACCACAACGGCGGTCTGCCTTCTTTCTTGGATTCGGACAGATTTAAATAAACTTGAGAGGGTTTGTTGATAGAATAGGGATCAGGGGGGGAGGAGATCTTGTATTGTGTGTTTTACCGGAGATTTGGGGCCAGCACCGCCGTATGCGTCGGTGACGGCGCTAGGGTTTCGACGTTTTAGGGAACTTGGGGTGATCTTTGAGGGAAACTAGTAGTGAGTCCGTGACGAGGAGACAATGGAGAAGAGGCGGCGTGAATTTGGTGGCAGTTGGACACCGGCCGCCGCCGTAGGGCGAATTCCGGCGGCGGCGTTACTATTCTCTATTTATGGATCATTTTGAGACGATGGTCATTTAGAGGAAAATAGGGTAACGCCTGAATCTGGTATACTAATATTCCTGGAAAGCCTCCAAGCCATTAGATCAAACATCAAGGGCTAGGATCACTTTGGAAAACGACGCCGTTTGGTGCCTTAGTTGGGCGACAGATTGGGCTCACAATAAACTGGGCCTGGGCGGAGGGAGAATATTGGGCCTGGGTCGCTTGGGCTGGCTACTCATGTTGGGATTAGCCCAAATCCGTTTCCTTGTATTTGTATTGCACTTTCATTTTTATATCTTTTGTATATTGTTTTATTTTGCCTATTATTGTATTTTGTACTTTTCTTTTTTCTTTTTTTTTTGTATTTATTTATTTTTGATTTTATTAAAATACTAAAATAGAGACCTAATTCAAGATTAAACCAATTGACTTCTAAAACTCTATTTAAAAACTAAATGCAACAATTATCAACTAAAAATGCTTCAAACTATTTTTTTGTGATTTTTCCTTAAATTGTTCTAAAATGCATTAATACCCAAATTGTAAAATTTAAGCTCCTAATGCATATGTATTTTTGTATTTTTATTTTGACCTAATCACGCACAAATAACATGCAAACAATTAACACAAAATTCACAAAAATTGTAAAAATATAAGAAAATCTTTTGTTTGAATTTTATGGGAATAAACTCCTATGTAGGGTAAAAATCACGTGCTCACAAGTGTTTCAACCCCTATTACCAAGAATCAATGCATAAGAATCTCCCTTTTTATTAAAATCTGAAAATCAATGAAAAGAGTTGGGGATTTTACGTGCAAGAATGGAGATGAGGATAATACTCAAGAATTTTCAGGTCTGGGTGACTATGGAAAATCAAATTGATGAAGATTGCTTTCTCTCTCAAGAACCCTCACTTCCCTCTCTCTTATTTTTCTCAGTAAAGTGATTAAAATGAGGGGTTGGGGTGTTTTATTAAAAAGGGGGTCGGGTTTAAAATTTAGAAAAACAAAAGCCCGAGAAGGATCAGCGGTCGCACTTTGCGGTCACAGAATCGAAATGTGGTCCGTAGATTGGACCGCAGAAGTGCCCCAAAACTCTGAGCGTTTTTGCTTGGGAATGCGACGGGAATGCAGTCCGCATTCCTGTTCTACGGTCGCACTGACCTTCACAAATCCTTGAGGAATTTATGCGACGATTATGCGGTCCGCATATTGATTATGCGATCGCATAATGGACCGTATTTTCAACATCAATTTTGACTAGCTCTCTGATTAACTCTGCGGCAAAAATGTGATCTGCAAACCTGATCTGTGATCGCATTCTGGACCGTATAATAGAAATTTTCTGGAAAATTTTTATTCTTGATTTTTAAGTGCAAAATTAGTAAAAAGGGTCTGAACCGACAAATTCCCAAAACATATACGGAACTTGACACTACGAAGTACTAGGATTTGAGCACAAATTTTCACGGGGCCTTACATCTTCCCCCACTTAAAATTATTCATCCTCGAATGAGGATTTTTGAAAATCAGTTGGTTTGAAAAACATGATATGCAAGCTCCCAAATTTTTCACTAAATCCCATATTTTAGAAATTTTTTGCCAGAGTTTCCTTTGTAATATGGACATATCTACCTGTCAGAGAGCCCCCGAAACACATTTCCATGCACCATTACATAATTCTTGTTATCCCTATAACTGGTATACAATTCATCACCCCTATACTCGCACATATGCAATCACCTGACACATTTTTCGACATAGTTGGATTACTACAATGAGTCTCATACAGTTTAACCACTTCGATTCACTATACACATGCAAATTAGTCATTACCAATCTATAATATCATAAGCCAATTACTTATCACAAGAGTTCTTACAAAACTTTCATTTTCCAAGAAGGGTTTGCATGTGGCTCAAATAATCACAACACATACATTTTTGGCACAACTTGAAGAATTACAATAGTAAAGCATTTGGGGGAGAAACGGGGTGTCTTTGCACCAAATAGGACACAATGCCAGTTCGCTTAGGGACAAGAGTTCGCACGATCACTACTAGTCTTGTTCAAACAAAGGGGGATATTTTTCTTTCATCTCATCTTCCGCTTCCAACGTGGCTTCCTCGACTTGTTGATTTCGCCACAACACTTTAACTAAAGCAATTTCCTTATTTCGCAATTTAAGGACTTGCCTATCCAGAATAGCAAACGGAATTTCTTCATACGATAACTCTTCAGTAACCTTGATGTCTTCAACTAGCATGATGGTGGACGGATCTTCAACCACTTTCCTTAACATAGACACATGAAACACCGGGTGCACTAAGGACATTTTAGGGGGCAACTCCAGCTTATAAGTAACTTGCCCGATCCTTTGAATGATCCGATAAGGCCTGACATATCTAGGACTCAGCTTCCCTTTCTTCCTGAATCGCTTGACTCCCTACATAGGTGATACCATCAAGAACAACCAATCATCTACTTGAAATTCCAATTCTCTTCGATGAATGTCCGCATAGGATTTCTGGTGACTCTGAGCAGTTTTCATCTTTTCCTTATTGAATTTAACTTTCTCCATAGCCTGGTGCACTAGACCCGGTCCTATCAATTTGGTTTCACCCATTTCAAACCACCCGATCGGAGACCTACACCTTCTTCCGTACAATGCCTCAAATAGGGCCATCCAAATGCTAGCATGAAAGCTGTTATTGTAAGCGAATTCTATAAGTGGGAAGTGATCAGCCCAATT
Source organism: Nicotiana glauca (assembly GCA_026770625.1). Lineage (NCBI taxonomy): Eukaryota > Viridiplantae > Streptophyta > Magnoliopsida > Solanales > Solanaceae > Nicotiana > Nicotiana glauca. The sequence goes on from MU746724.1 coordinate 7,887, forward strand.
ACCTTTGAAATCCAAGACACAAGCCCGCAACATATCTTCAAGCGTCTGAATAGTCCGCTCGGCCTGGCCGTCAGTCTGCGGATGGAAAGCTGTGCTGAGGTTTACCTGAGTACCCAAACCTTGCTGAAATTTCTTCCAAAAGTTAGCTGTGAACTGGGCCCCTCGATCCGAGATAATAGAAAGTGGAGTGCCATGAAGCCTTAGTATCTCCTTGATATACAACTTAGCATATTGTCCTGCAGTATCGATGGACTTGACTGGCAAGAATTGAGCTGATTTGGTTAGTCGATCCACTATTACCCAAATTGAGTCGAATTTGTGCTGAGTGCGAGGTAACCCTACCACGAAATCCATGTTGATCATTTCCCATTTCCATATTGGTATTTACATAAGCTGAGTTAACCCACCGGGCCGCTGATGCTCAGCCTTCATTTTCTAACAATTCGGACATTTAGATACAAAGTCCGCCACACCTCTCTTCATACTATTCCACCAATAAATCTCCTTGAGATCATGATACATTTTCGTAGAACCTGGGTGTACGGAATACCTGGAATTATGAGCCTCCGCCATTACCCTCTCCCGAAGGTTATCCACATCTGGAACACATAGTGTACCCTGACATCGTAATACAACATCATTGCCGCTAAGTGAAAATGCCAAAGTTTTGTTGTTCAGAACTGCCTCCTTCATCTGTGCCAATGCTGGATCAATGAACTGCTTTTCCTTGACTTCCTCTACAAGCGACGATTCTGCTCTGTTATGCACCATAATTTCCTCCTCATTTGGGGGTCGAAATACAAACCCCAAGATTGCCAACTGATTAACCTCCCGAGCTAGGGGCCTCTAATCCGCTCCCAAGTGAGCCAAACTACCCATATACTTTCGGCGAAGAGCATCGACCACCACGTTCGCCTTCCCTGGATGGTACAAGATGTTCATATCATAATCTTTAAGCAATTCTAACCACCGCCGCTACCTCAAATTTAACTCCTTCTGCTTGAACAGATATTGGAGACTCTTGTGGTCCAAAAAGACATCCACATGGACCCCGTAAAGATAATGCCGCCATATTTTCAAGGCAAATACAACTACTGCAAGCTCAAAATCATGTGTCGGGTAATTCTTCTCGTGATTCTTGAGTTGCCTTGAAGCATACTCTATAACCTTCCCATGATGCATCATTACACATCCTAAACCGACCCTAGAGGCATCACAATAAGCCACAAATCCTTTCGTGCCTTCTGGCAAAGCCAATATCGGGGCCGAGGTCAACCTTGACTTCAATTCCTGAAAAATTTTCTCACAAACGCCAGACCATTAGAACTCAACTGCTTTCTGCGTCAACTTAGTCAATGGGGAGGCGAGGGCAGAGAATCCCTCCACAAACCTCTGATAGTACCCGGCTAAACCCAAGAAGCTACGAACCTCCGTCGGGGTCGTGGATCTAGGCTAATCCTTTACCGCTGCAATCTTCTTGGGATCCACCTGAATCCCCTCACTGGAAACAACATGACCCAGAAAAGTGACGAACTCCAACCAAAATTCATATTTTGAAAATTTAGTGTACAACAGGTGCTGATGAAGAGTCTGCAAAACTACTCTGAGATGATCGGCATGATCTTCCCTGCTCCGCGAATAAACAAGGATGTCCTCAATGAAAACAGTCATAAAGGAGTCTAGATATGTCTTGAAAACTGGATTCATAAGGTCCATGAAAGCTTTCGGGGATTTGGTTAGCCCAAAAGACATGACCAAGAAGTCAAAGTGACCATAGCGAGTTCTTAAGGCAGTCTTAGGAATATCCTGCTCTCTGATCTATAATTGGTGATAGCCGGACCACAGATCAATTTTGGAGAAGAACTTTGCACCTTGCAATTGGTCGAATAAATCATCTATCCGAGGCAAAGGATATTTATTCTTGATGGTGACTTTGTTAAGCTGCCAATAATTGATGCACATCCAAAGCGACCCATCCTTCTTTCTGACAAAAAGAACCGGAGCACCCCTCGGTGACACACTCGGTCGTATGAACCCCTTATCTAATAAATCCTTCAGCTGCTGCTTTAACTCTCTTAACTCTGTCAGCGCCATTCTGTATGGTGGAATAAATATTAGCTGAGTATCTAGCAATACATCAATCCCGAAATCAATCTCCCTATCTGGCGAAATCCCTGGAAGCTCATCCGTAAACACTTTAAGAAACTCATTCACAACTGGCACGGACTCGGGGATAGACACTTCTGAAGTGGTGTCCGCCACACGGACCAAATGATAGATACACCCCTTCTTAATCATCTTTGAAGCCTTAAGGTAAGAAATAAACCTACCCTTTGGCACCACACTATTTCCTTTCTACTCAATAACCGGCTCGTTAGGGAACTCGAGTCTCATGACTCTCGTTCGATAGTCAAGTTTAGAAAAGCACGAATAAAGCCAATCCAGTCCCATAATCACATCAAAATCCACCATTCCGAGCTCAATAATATCGGCCGTGGTAACACGACCACATACCTTGACAACACAATTCCTATAAACTCGCGAGGTTGTAATAGAATCACCAACTGGAGTCGATACAGAGAATGGCTCATGAAGTTGTTCGGGTTCTATCCCAAAACTTGAAGCAATGAATGGGGTGACATAAGACAAAGAGGACCCCAGATCAATAAGGGCATAAAAATCAATGGCCTGAACAGACAAGATACCTGTAACGACATCTGGAGAAGCCTCAGCACTCTGGCGACCACTCAAAGCATAGAACCGGCTAGGTCCACCTCTACCACGAGCTCCACCCCTAACTGCACCATGCCCTGCTGGACTTGGAGGACGCATGGATAACGGCTCTACTGATAACTGTGCACAGATGTTGGTGCACTCACTGAGGACTGAGCATACGACTGAGATGGCCCTGATGACCCTCTCCCCTGAACCGATCTCCCTGAGTGACTCATTGATCGGGCCTTGCTGTTACTCTCCCTTTATGACCGTATCTTTAACTTCCTAGCCTCTGTGGCCTGAGCGAATCCCACAATCTTCCCATAATTCATATCTGAGTGCAAGGCCGCTGTAGCAGCCTCATTCACTACCAAAGGACTAAGGCCCTGAACAAATCACCGAACTCGAGCATCCATGGTCGAGACTAACTGAGGTGCATACTTGGAAAATCTCACAAATTCCATGTGGTACTACCAAACACTCATACTGCCCTACTTGAGGACCTCAAACTCAGTGGCACGAGCTGCCACTGTCTCGGCGGACCTAGGTGCCTTTCCTATCCCATGTGATACCTCGTATTTTCATTATTCATAAATCAAGGAACTAATCATTTTATAATTGAAGTCACCCTTTTTAAAAACATACACAACATACTTGTTTACTTAACAATGTTTACAACTTACATCGCCCGACATACAATTACATAAGTTCACAACCCACATTTACTGTCTACGGAGCCTCTAAAGATACAGGATAATACATAACTTGCCAGTAACAAGGCCACGACTATACCTTACACAAAACTAAAATAAGATTCCAGTATAAAAGCAGCATGAGCTACGCTGGGCCCCAAGAGGAAAGGGGCTTACCAATACGGTTGATGGAAGATGAAGGAGTGCTATTGCCGGTGAACTGGGGTACCTGATATAGATCCACCTACGATCATAACACGAATGTAGCGCCCCCGGCAAAAGGAGCATTAGTACATTTGAATTGTACTGGTATGTATAAACAAACTTTGCCTAAAGCAAAATCAAACCATACACAGGTAGCAAGTAACAATGGAATCAACAATCAATACACATGAAGGAAAACAATCAGGCCAAACAAGTTTACAATCTCTCCATTTCCATTTTCAACATTTTTTCGCATCAACGAATTCACAACTTTCTCATATTTGAATTTCAATAGTGATTTCGATCACTTTCCACCCTTATTACCTCGGCCACCCTTATTACCTCGGCCACCCTTATCACCCCAACCCACAATTTATCATTTTATGTTATGGCGCACAACCCGATTCCACCGGACAATCACATTCCATTAACAACACATCAACAATAACAATTCACAAAGAACAACAATAATTCTCAAGGAACAACAATAACAATTTAAAAAAGGCAACAACAACAATTTGCAAGAACTTCCATAGCCATCTATACCATTTCCATCGTATTCCATAACTCCTATGCATATTATGTTACAATAGGAATTTTCCATGACAAACCATATATGTTACTACCTCAGCTGTTCTGATTGCATCAATTGCTATTCCCTTCTATCATTTGTTCATCAGCTCTTACCACATAACACATTCACAATCATGCCAATCACACAATTTCACAATTAATCTACGTAGATATCACGTACCAAACATTCGTACACCAAACAAGTGAATTTTACAAAGGTCAAAGTTAGCCATACATACCTTGAGCCGAATTCCTTTTTAATATCTACATCCAACTTTACCAAAAAGCCTGTCAACGTCAATCTAGTGCACAAATTAATACATATTGTTTGAATCAAAGTTCACAATCACTACCCGAACATATTTAGGTTATCAACCCTCCTTTACACAATTCTTTACTCTCACCCAATTACTCTTACTAAATTTTAGGTTTTAATAGACATGCTTGAGTGTTTCGACCCCTATTAGCAAAAACCAATGCATAAGAATCTCCCTTTTATTAAAATTTGAAATTCAATGAAAACGAGTTGGGGATTTTACCTACAAGAATGGAGATGAAGATAATACTCAAGAATTTCCGGGCCTGGGTGACTTTGGAAAATGAAATTGATGAAGATTGCTTTCTCTCTCAAGAACCCTCTCTTCCCTCTATCTTATTTTGCTCAGTAAAGTGATTAAAATGAGGGGTTGGGGTGTTTTATTAAAAAGGGGTCGAGTTTAAAATTTAGAAAATTAGAAGCCCGAGCAGGATCTCCGATCGCACTTTGCGGTCGCAGAATCAAAATGAGGTCCACATATTGGATCGCAGAAGTGCCCCAAAAATCTGAGCATTTCTGCTTGGGGATGCAACGGGAATGCGGTCCTCATTCCTGTTTTGCGGTCGCATAACGCACTGCAGAACTGACCTTTACAAATCCTTGAGGAATTTATGCGACGATTATGTGGTCCGCATATTGATTATGCGATTGCATAATGGACTGTATTTTCAACATCAATTTCGACTAACTCTTTGATTAACTCTGCGGCAAAAATGCGGTCCGCATACCAGATCTGCGACCACATTCTAGACCGCATGATAGAAATTTTCTAGAAAATTTTGATTCTTGATTTTTAAGTGCGAAATCAGTAAAAAGGGTCCGAGCGTTAGCACCATCAAAGCCTATAGTGGATTTTGGGTTGTGACAATCTGTAGTTTTCCTACATGTTTAATGATTTGAACATATTAGGCATTATATCTAGGCTAAGTGCTATTTCTTTGAGACTTGATAAGGGTATTCTTGTTATCTCATAGCTAGATGCTTTATTTTTATACATGTTCTCAGTCATGATCCTATATTTGTATATTATATCTCTATCTCAGTACTTCTTATTTGATTCCACACATGTTTTTTATCCCTCTTATGTGTAACACTCATAAAGTAAGTATTTTGCGACGTGTTTATCTAAGACATGAATGGTAAATGAATGAGTTTGGGCCATAGATCCAGTTTGGTATTTATTTTGAGGTGAATTGTATGCCATGCCTATATTGGGCTGAGTATTATTGTTTTGGGCAACCCTTGCACCAAGGCTCAATATTGGGCTAAATGATTATGATTAGCGCTTGTGTACTATTCGTCCCTCCTGAATCTAACATACCAGCAGTGGGATAATGTACAATGTTTAATACAAGTACTTGATGATGGGAATATATATGCCACTATGAGTATTGATTGATACACTGTGACATTGTTGATTAACATGTATACTTGATATGTAGGCATAGAGATATATCTACCGCATACTAACTAAGAAATGAAATATTTTATCCGTGTTGGGATTTAACTATTTTACTTGAAAGCATGTCTAAATTTCTAAAAATGTGAACATGATAAACATGATATCATTGATTTACTGGTTTCTACAATTTCCTTTGTATTCTGAGTTGTTACTGATTATTGATATTTGAATTTGGCTACTTTTCAGAGCTCCTCATTGCTTTCAGCCCAAGGTCGGGGTTAGTACTTATTGAGTACATGAGGTAGGTTTCACTCATACTACACTCTACATTTCGTGTGCAGATCCAATTACATTCGATCTAGGTAATTTCCATACTTGAGTTATTGCCGGCCTTTGGGAGACTACGAGATATGTGGTATGTCATCTACAGTCCTTGAAGCACTCTTTTTGTTACTTCTATCTTTACTATTCTATTATTTAGACAATTATTAGAGGATTTTACATGTATCTTGTTATTTGTTAGTGCTCGTGTACTCGTTAGCACTGAATTTTGGGAATGGTTTAGTAGTTTTATTGTCATATTCTCAGATATTTCATGATATTTATCTATCGGTAAATTATTAGACCGTGTTTATTCGATTTCATTGTTAATATGTGGATGTTGTCTTAGTTAACGGATTGGGGTTAGGTTTCATCACGACTAGTGAGTTTGGGTCTTGACAAGTTGGCATCAAATCATTAGGTTGCTTAGGTCTCACGAGTGACGAGCAAGTTTAATAGAGTTGCGAATCGGTACGGAGACAGTTATACTTATCTTTGGGAGTCTACCGAAATATTAGAAAACATCACTTTCTTGAATTCTTATTGTGAAAACTTGTTATTTCTGAAAATTGAAGCTTTACTCTTCTATTCTCTCACAGATGGTAAGGACATGTGCAACCGAATCAAGCAGATGGCCACTAGTACTACCAGTTAGGACCGTGAGGCCAGGTGTAATGACCCGATTAGACATTTTATGTAATTGCACTTGTTACACATTTTCATGCTTCACACATATGTTTTTACGATTTTATGACTTACAGGGTTAGTTAGTTTCGTTTCGGGAAGCTTCTTACTTGATTTCGACCCTTTGTTTCTTGACTTAGAAGTATAAAATACAAAATATTAACTAAACTTTGGCTTTTGTGAAAATGACACTTGAACTATATTTTTATGGCTCTGATAGTTTTGTATCATGATTTTAGTATCGAAGTGCACCCGGAATTGATTTTGGAAGTCCGTAGGTTGATTTGTGTTGATTTGCTGAAGCTTGGAAATTTGAAGTTGAAACGTTTGATTGTATGTTGACTTTTAGCTATCGAGCTCATAATTCTATTTTGGGACTTGGAATAGTCCCCTTATGGAATTTAGAACGTTCTTGCAAAATTTGGTGTCGTTTGGAGTTGATTTGATAGGGTTGGGATGTTTAGTTGTAATTTTAGAAATTTTTAAACTTTACTTTGAAGTTCATGTGTTTTAGTGTTCAATTCATGTTTTAAATGTTATTTTTATGCTTTGATCACATGACTGAGTTTGTATGATGATTTTAAACTTGTGTGGATGTTTGGATGGGAGGCCCTAGGTTTGAGATGAGTTCTGCACATGTATCGGAATGGTTTGAACTTAAAAATGAATTGTTGGCATGCTGGTGCTCTGATGTCGCAATTGCAAGTACTAGCCTCGCAATTGGGAAGGTGAAAATAAGGGGGCAGATGTCGCAAATGCGACTTCCTCTTTGAAATTGAGAAGGCAATATTATTTTGGGATTGTTTGCATTTGTGAACAAATATTCGCTTTTGGATGAAAGCCACTTCACAATTGCGAAGCATTTTCTCACAATTGCGAGGTTGCATGATGTTGTCTGGGTTCGCAAATGTGAGCTCTGGTTCGCAATTACGAGGGTTCATAAATGCGAACCATATGTCACAAATGCGACATCTGCAACTAGTTAAAGGGTTGGGAGACATGATTTTTGAACTCATTCTCTAATTTTTTAACCCTAAACTCGGTAGGAGGCGATTTGGAGAGGGGATTTTTACCTACAAACTTTCGGTAAGTTATTCTAATTTATTTCTAATCATATTCCATCAACATATCTTAGATTTAAACATCAAATTATATGAATCAAAGTAAAAATTTGTGAAAATTTGTCAAGTTTTTGAAAAATAAAAACTCGAGTTGTGAGAGTTAATTTGAACTCAGATTTTAAAACTAATCACATATCAACTTGTGGGTTCATGGGTAGTCGGAATATACCATTAGACCCCGGTTTTGATCGGACGCGACTCCGGTTGACTTTTGTGGACTTTTCGAGGAAAAGTGTAAAGATCTTAGCTTTATCTGTGTAATTGATTTCCTTGGATTTGTATGAGGATATTAAGTCAATTTTAGTTAGATTTGAGTCGTGTGGAGGTAAAGTTTAAGGGAAAAGTTATTTTTGAGTATTGAATTGGCCTAGTTGAGGTAAGTGCTTGCCTAACTTTGTGTTAGGGAACTTTGGTATTGATTGATTTATTAGTATGTCAAAGCCGTGTACGCAAGGTGACGAGTGGGTACACGAGTTGTACGTGATATTTTAACAGTTTAGGCTACTTCGACATTTTCCATGCTTTACTTGAAATGTAGTATCATGTTCTAAATTCTTGTATTCAATCCATTCCTACTTGAATAAGTCTATCCCTACATGCCTTGAATGATTTCGTTAATACTTGTTCCACATTCTAATTGATAATTGCTCCCATGCTTAGTTGAACTGTTGTTTTGCATTAATGTTACATGTTATCTCTCTCATTGTTGATTATCATTATTTGAAGTTATATTTTTGTGCTATCTCTCCCATTGTTGATTATCATTATTTGAATTTATTTTTTGTGTTATCTCTCCCATTATTGATCATCATTATTTGGAGTTATTGTTCATGTTATCCATTCCCTTGTTGATTTCCAATATTTGAAGTCATTGCTACACGTTATCTCTTCCACTGTGAGTTATTCTTATTCAACATCGTGGTTATATATTGTCTCTCATTGTTGAATTATTGGTGTTGAAATTGTGAAAGTCATTGTCATGTTGAGGCGAAATTGTTATTGTTGAAACATCTTCCTTGTTAAGCATTTTTACATTCATTGTTGTTGTTGATATTCTTGCACTCATTGTGAAAGCGTCGTGGGCCATTGTTGTGAAAGTGTTGATGTTTTTTATTGTTGGCATATTGTGATATATGGGCTTTTATGGTGCGAGTTGTTATTGTAATGTGATATTGACTCATATGGAGTGGTATAAGGCTTGGGGTTAATGTACATGTGGTGGTATAAGGTAGGATTTATGTGCCTGTTACTTGTAGGGGAACTATGTGAAGCCATGCGGTGTCATATTGTGGGATAAAATGTGTATCTATTTTGGGAAAACTATTTTCAAAATCTATTACAAATGTAAGGCTCACGTGGAGGTATAAGGAAAGATTGTGATTGAAATAGATAAATGTGAATACGAGGCGGTACCTCGGTTGTGATTCTTGATTTATACAATGAGGTACCTCAGTTGTGATTTTTGATTTTTTCCAGGCGGTACCTTGGTAGTGATTCTTATTGTACACAAGGCAGTACCTCATTGTGTTATTTTATTGTTTATCTCATGTTGCAACGTGCTTTGTCGGGAATATTTCTCGTTGTATTGTTTTTCCTTGTCATAGTGGTTATTGTCTATATAAGATCATTATGGTTCCCTTTAGTTGCTTCTTTTATTATATCTCCATGTTTAATTTCCAGTATTAGTTCATGTTATTACCTTGTTTCGTATCAGCCATTACTTCATTTTCCATTATCTATCCTTATTACATTTCATATTGTTTATTTATCTCCTAGTAGCTGTCTTAACCTAGCCTCGTCACTACTCACCGAGGTTAGGGCTTGATATGTACTGGGTACCATTGTGGTGTACTCATACTATGCTTCTACAAAATGTTTATGCAGATCCAAGTTTTTCTGCCTGTGCCAGATGCTAGAGTTGATTTGAGTTGCTGCTTTGGAAGACTTCAAGGTATACCTGCCCCACGTCTGTAGGCCCTCGAGTCACCTTCCCTTTTACTCTTGTTTATATTCGTATTTTCTTTCAGACAGTGATATAGTAGTTATTCTCGTTTGACTATGTAAAGCTCATGACTTAATTCCACCGGTTTTAGGAGTGTATTGTTGTTAACTCTAATTACGGAGTTTATGTATGTTATTCAGACATGTTTTTAGTATTTTGTTGATTATTCCTATCAAATTACATTGTATTTTAGGCTTACCTAGTCATCAATACTAGGTATCATCACGACAATCTACGTAGGAAAATTAGGGTCATGACACCGGGCCTATGGTAGAGGCCAAGGTGTGGCTCATACTAAAGCAAGGGCAACACATGTGGAGCCACCAGTCGCTCCAGCTGGGGAGTTTGTACAAAATATTGTTGAGTAGGCGAGGCCAACTCAAGCACCAGTAGTGCGTGTCGTTATACATGGCCTTTAGAAGGGCTTAGCCGAGATTTTAATTGTGTGCACAAGCCTGGCTCAGGCGGTTTCAGATTTTGCTGCACCCGCCACTTCACACATCGGGGGAGGCTGTCACGCCCCAAACCGAGGGACATGACCGGCGCCCGACCGAGTAGCCCCAGACATGCGGACCTGGGTGCCTTTCCTATCCTACGTGACACCCCGTATTTTCATTACTCATAAATCAAGGAACTAATCATTTTATAATTGAAGTCACCCTTTTCAAAACATACACAACATACTTGGTTACTTAACAATGTTTTCAACTTACATCGCCTGACATACAATTACATAAGTTCACAACCCACATTTATTGTCTATGGAGCCTCTAAAGATACAACAGGATAATACAGAACTTATCGGTAACAAGGCCCCAACTATACCTTACACAAAACAAAAATAAGACTCCAGTATAGAAGCGACATGAGCTACGCAGGGCCCCAAGAGGAAAGGGGCTCACCAATACGGCTAATGGAAGATGAAGGAGTGCTATTGCCGGTGAACTGGGGTACCTCATATTGATCCACCTATAATCATAACATGAATATAGCGCCCCCGACAAAAGGGGCGTCAGTACATTTGAATTGTACTAGTATGTATAAACAAACTTTGCCCTAAGTAAACTCAAACCATATACAGGTATCAAGTAACAATGGAATCAACAATCAATACACATGAAGGAAAACAATCAGGCCAAACAAGTTTACTATCTCTCTGTTTCCATTTTCAACATTTTTTTCACATCAAGGAATTCACAACTTTCTCATATTTGCATTTCAATAGTGATTTCGATCACTTTGCACCCTTATTACCTCGGCCACCCTTATTACACCAGCCACCCTTATCGCCCTAACCCACGATTTATTATTTTGTGTTGCGGTGCGCAACCCGATCCCACCGGACAACCACATTCCATTAACAACACATCAACAACAACAATTCACAAAGAACAACAATAATTCTCAAAGAACAACAACAACAATTTAAAAAGGGAAACAACAACAATTTACAAGAACTTTCATAGCCATCTATACTATTTCCATCATATTCCACAACTCTTATGCATATTATGTTACAACAGTAATTTTCCACGACAAACCATAATTGTTACTACCTCAGCTGTTCCGATTGCATCAATTGCTATTTCCTTCCATCATTTGTTCCTTAGCTCTTACCACATATCACATTCACAATCATACCAATCACACGAATTTTATAATTAATCCACATAGATATCACGTACCAAACATTCATACACCAAACAAGGCAATTTTAATATCTACTTCCAACTTTACCAAAAAATCTTGAAACGTCAATCTAGTGCACAAAATGATGTATATTGCTTAGAATCAAAGTTCACAATCACTACGTGAACATATTTAGGTTATCAACCCTCCTTTACATAATTATTTACTCCCACCTAATTACACTTCCTAGATTTTAGGTTTTAACAGACATGCATGAGTGTTTCGATCCCTATTACCAAGAATCAATGCATAAGAATCTCCCTTTTTATTAAAATCTTAAAATCAATGAAAAAGAGTTGGGGATTTTACATGCAAGAATGGAGATGAAGATAATACTCAAGAATTTTCGGGCCTGGGTGACTTTGGAAAATCAAATTGATGAAGATTGCTTTCTCTCTCAAGAACCCTCTCTTTCCTCTCTCTTATTTTGCCCGGTAAAGTGATTAAAATGAGGGGTTGGGGTGTTTTATTAAAAAGGGGTTCGGGTTTAAAATTTAGAAAATTAGAAGCCCGAGCACAATTTGCGGTCGCAGAATCGAAATGCGGTCGGCAGATTGGACCGCAGAAGTGCCCCAAAACTCTGAGCGTTTCTACTTGGAAATGCGACGGGAATGCGGTCCGCATTTCAATTCTGCGGTCACATAATGCACCGCAGAACTGACCTTCACAAATCCTTGAGGAATTTATGCAACGATTATGCGGTCCGCATATTGATTATGCGATCGCATAATGGACCGCATTTTTAACATCAATTTTGACTAACTCTCTGATTAACTATGCGACAGAAATGTGGTCCGCATACCTGATCTGCGACCGCATTCTGGACCACATAATGGAAATTTTCTGGAAAATTTTGATTCTTGATTTATAAGTGCAAAATAAGTAAAAAGGGTTCGAACCGACACATTCCTAACACATATACAGAACTTGACCCTACGAAGTACTAGGCTTTGAGCACAAATTTTCACGGGGCCTTACATCCTCCCCCACTTAAAATCATTCGTCCTCAAATGAGGATTTTTGAAAATCAGTTGGTTTGAAAAACATGATATGCAAGCTCCCAAATTTTTCACTACATCCCATATTTTGGAAAAATTTCGTCAGAGTTTCCTTTGTAATATGGACATATCTACCTGTCAGAGAGCCCCCGAAACACATTTCCATGCACCATTACATAATTCTTGTTATCCCTATAACTGGTATACAATTCATCACCCCTATACTCGCACATATGCAATCACTTGACACACTTTTCCACATAGTTAGATTACTACAATGAGTCCCATACAGTTTAACCACTTCGATTCACTATACACATGCAAATCGGTCATTACCAATCTGTACTATCATTAGCCAATTACTTATCACAAGAGTTCTTACAAAAATTTCATTTTCCAATAAGGGTTTGCATATGGCTCAAATAATCACAACACATACATTTTTGGCACAACTTGAAGAATTACAATAGTAAAGCATTTGGGGGAGAAATGGGGTGTCTTTGCACCAAATAGGACACAATTCTAGTTCGCATAGGGACAAGAGTTCGCATGATCACTACTAGGCTTGTTCAAACAAAGGGGGATATTTTTCTTTCATCTCATCTTTCACTTCCCACGTGGCTTCCTCGACTTGTTGATTTCGCCACAACACTTTAACTGAAGCAATTTCCTTATTTCGCAATTTATGTACTTGCCTATCGTGAATAGCAACCGGAATTTCTTCATACGATAACTCTTCAGTAACCTTGATGTCTTCAACTGGATGATGGTGGACGGATCTCCAACCGCTTTCCTTAACATAGACACATGGAACACCGGGTGCACTAAGGATATTTTAGGGGGCAACTCCAGCCTATAAGCAACTTGCCCGATCCTTTGAATGATCCGATAAGGCCCAACATATGTAGGACTCAGCTTCCCTTTCTTCCCGAATCGCTTGACTCCCTTCATAGGAGATACCCTAAAGAACACCCAATCATCAACTTGAAATTCCAATTCTCTTCAATGAACGTCCATATAGGATTTTTGGAAACTCTGAGCAGTTTTCATACTTCTCTGAATGAATTTAACTTTCTCCATAGCCCGGTGCACAAGATCCGATCCTATCAATTCGGCTTCACCCATTTCAAACCACCCGATCGGATACCTACACCTTCTTTCGTACAATGCCTTAAATGGGGCCATCTGAATGCTAGCATGAAAGCTGTTATTGTAAGCAAATTCTATAAGTGGCTTGCAAGTGATCATCCAATTACCTTTGAAATCCAAGACACAAGCCCGCAATATATCTTTAAGCATCTGAAGCGTACACTATAACCTTCTTATGCTGCAATAATACACATCCTAAACCGACCCTGGAGGCATCACAATAAGCCACAAATCCTTCCGTGCCTGCTAGCAAAGCCAATATCGGTGCCGAGGTCAACCTTGACTTCAATTCCTGAAAACTTTTCTCACAAACGTCAGAACATTGAAACTCAATTGCTTTCCATGTCAACTTAGTCAATGGGGAGGCGAGGGGAGAGAATCCCTTCACAAACCTCCGATAGAACCTGGCTAAACCCAAGAAGCTACGAACGTCCGTCGGGGTTGTAGGTCTAGGCCAATCCTTCACCGCTGCAATTGTCTGGGGATCTACCAGAATCCCCTCACTGGAAACAACATGACCTAGAAAAGTGACGGACTCCAACCAAAATTCACATTTTGAAAATTTAGCGTACAACTGGTGCTGATGAAGAGTGTGCAAAACTGCTCTGAGATGATCGACATGATCCTCCCTACTCAACGAATAAACGAGGATGTCCTCAATGAAAACCATCACAATGGAGTCTAAAAATGGCTTGAAAACTAGATTCATAAGGTCCATGAAAGTTGCCGGGACGTTAGTTAGCCCAAAAGACATGACCAAGAATTCAAAGTGACCATAGCGAGTTCTGAAGGCGGTCTTAGGAATATCCTACTCTCTGATCTTTAATTGGTGATACCCAAACCGCAGATCAATTTTGGAGAAAAACTTTGCACCTTGCAATTGGTCGAATAAATCATCTATCCGAGGCAAAGGATATTTATTCTTGATGGTGACTTTGTTAAGCTACCGATAATCAATGCACATCCGAAGCGACCCATCCTTCTTTCTAACAAAAAGAACCGGAGCACCCTTCGGTGACACACTCGGTCGTATGAACCCCTTATCTAATAAATCCTTCAGCTACTCCTTTAACTCTCTTAACTCTGCCGGTGCCATTCTGTATAGTGGAATAGATATTCTGAGTATCTGGCAATATATCAATCCTGAAATCAATCTCCCTATCTGGCGGAATCCCTGGAAGCGCATCTGGAAACACTTCAAGAAACTCATTCACAACTGGCACTGACTCGGGGATAGACATTTCTGAAGTGGTGTCTGCCACCCGGACCGAATGATAGATACACCCCTTTTTAATCATCTTCGAAGCATTAAGGTAAGAAATAAACCAACCATTTGGCACCACACCATTTCCTTTCCACTCAATAACCGGCTCGTTAAGGAACTCAAGTCTCATGACTCTCGTTCGGCAGTCAAGTTTAGCAAAGCACGAATAAAGCCAGTCCATTCCTATAATCACATCAAAATCCAGCATTCCAATCCCAATAAGATCGGTTGTGGTAACACGACCGCATACCGTGACAACATAATTCCTATAAACTCGTGAGGCTATAATAGAATCACCAACCAGAGTCGATACAGAGAACGGCTCATAAAGCTGTTCGGGATCAATTCCAAAAATTGAAGCAATAAATAGGGTGACATAAGACAAAGAGGACCCTGTATCAATAAGAGCATAACAATCAATGGCCTGAACAAACAAGATACCTATAACGACATCTGGAGAAGCCTAAGCACTCTAGCGACCACTTAAAGCATAAAACCAGCTAGGTCCACCTCTACCACGAGCTCCACCCTTAACTGCACCATGCCTTGCTAGAGCTGGAGTACGCATGGATGATGTGGCAGTTGAAGAACCGGATGATTGAGCGAATCCCCTACCCATGCCCTAACTGGGCACACGACTGTCACGCTAGATATGACCTCTCACCCCATATCTATAGCATACTGGGATATCTAAATAACAAGTCTCTGTATGGAATTTCCCACACTTGGGGCATGGAGCCCTCCCCTGCCGCTGTGATCTCCCTCCCAATCGACCAAATTGATGGGGCCTCCTACTGTCTGAACTTGGTCTCCAGTGACTTCTCTATTGATAACTGTGCACAGATGGTGGTGTACTCGCTGAGGACTGAGCATATAACTGAGATGGACCTGATGACCCTCTCCCCTAAGACGATCTCCCTGAGTGACCCACTGATCGGGCCCTACTATTACTCTCCCGTTCCGCCCATATCTTTAACTTCCTAGCCCCTGTGGCCTGAGCGAATCCCACAATCTTCCCATAATTCATATCCTAGTGCAAGGCTGTTGTAGCAGCCTCATTCACCACCAAAGGACTAAGGCCCAGAACAAATCGCCGAACTCGAGCATCCATGGTCGACACTAACTGAGGTTCATACTTGAACAATCTCACAAATTCTATGTGGTACTCCGAAACACTCATACTGCCTGCTTGAGGACCTCAAACTCAGTGGTACGGACTGCCATTGTCTCGGTAGGCAAGAAGTGGTCCATCAAGGTATCTACAAACTCATCCCATCTAGCCGGAGGACATCCCTCCTCACGGGAATCCTCCCACATCTCGAACCACAAACGCTCTGCTCCTCTCAACCTGTATGAAGCCAACTCAACTCCCTATGTCTCTGTATCCTTTATCACTCGAAGGGTCTAATACATCTCATCAAGGAAATCCTGTGGATCGGCCTCTGCGTCTGTGCCTGTGAATTATGGAGGGGCCAATCACAGAAACAGGTGGACTCTGGAGCTGGCAGAATCTCCCTGTCCGCTGGAAGACACAGGGGCATCTTGAGATCTCTTGTCCTGAGTGTCCACTAACAGGGTCAACATACGGATGGCTCCTCTAAGGTCCCTATCTGAAACCCCGGGACCGAAAACTGGAACTGTATCAGAATCAGGAACATCGGCGGGAGAAGAGCAAGTTTGTCATACCCCAAACTGAGGGACATGACCGGCACCCGACCAGGTAGCCCTAGTCAAGCGGAACTGGGTGCCTTTCCTATACCACGTGATACCCCGTATTTTCATTACTCATAAATCAAGGAACTAATCATTTTATAATTTAAGTCACCCTTTTTCAAAACATACATAACATACTTGGTTACTTAACAATGTTATACAACTTACATCGCCTGACATACAATTACATAAGTTCACAACCCAAATTTACTGTCTATGGAGCCTCAAAAGATACAGAAGGATAATACAGAACTTGCCGGTAACAAGGTCCCGGCTATACCTTACACAAAACCAAAATAAGACTCTAGTATATAAGTGGCATGAGCTATGCAGGGCCCCAAAAGGAAAGGGGCTTACCAATACAGCTGATGGAAAATGAAGGAGTGCTACTGCCAGTGAACTGGGGTACGTGATATAGATCCACCTACAATCATAAAACGAAAGTAGCGCCCCCGGCAAAAGGGGCGTCAGTACATTTGAATTGTACTGGTATGCATAAACAAACTTTACCCTAAGCAAACTCAAACCATACACAGGTAGCAAGTAACAATGTAATCAACAATCAATACACATGAAGGAAAACCATCATGACAAACAAGCTTACAATCTCTCTATTTCCCTTTTTCATCATTGTTTTCACATCAAGGAATTCACAACTTTCTCATATTTGCATTTCAATAGTGATTTCGATCACTTTCCACCCTTATTACCTCGGCCACCCTTATAACCCCAACCCACGATTTATCATTTTGTGTTGCGGCGCAACCCGAACCTACTGGACAATCACATTCCATTAACAACACCTCAACAACAACAATTCACAAAGAATAATAATAATAATTCTCAAGATATAACAACAACAGTTTAAAAAAGGAAACAACAAAAATTTACAAGAACTTCCATAGCTATCTATACCATTTCCATCGTATTCCACAACTCCTATGCACATTATGTTACAACAGGAATTTTCCACGACAAACCATATATGTTACTACCTCAGCTGTTCTGATTGCATCAATTGTTATTTCCTTCCATCATTTGTTCCTCAGCTCTTACCACATATCACATTCATAATTATACCAATCACATTAATTTCATAATTAATCCACGTAGATATCACGTACCAAACATTCGTACACCAAACAAGGTGATTTTACAAAGGTCAAAGTTAGCCATACATATCTGGAGTCGAATTCCCTTTTAATATCTATTTCCAACTTTACCAAAAATCCTGGCAAAGTCAATCTAGTGCACAAATTAATACATATTTCTTAGAATCAAAGTTCACAATCACTACCCGAACATATTTAGGTTATCAACCCTCTTTTACACAATCACTGATATTTATCTGCTATTAAGCTTTTGGACCAAGTTTATTTGATTTCATTGTTATTATATGATTGTTAGTGTCACGACCCTAAACCCGGACCCGGTCATGATGGTACCTCTGCACTGACATCCATCACGAAAGCCCAAATAAGAAAGACAATCCTTCCCAACCATCCGCTGGACTTCGAAATATGAAACCACTCTACCAAGAACATAATCCGTCGAACCTCGCCACTCAATCCGTGCCATTCCCAGCATAGCCAACAGCACTGCCTTAGCACAATAGTCCAGAATAACACAACATGGATAGAACCAGTCTGCACCCAATATCACATCCAAAATCTAACCTACCAAGAAACAAAATATCCACTTGGGTCTCCAAACCCTGATAGTCGCTAAACAGTGTCGATACACGCAACTCACAACCACAACATAACATGAACATGAGAACTCCCAGTATCCAACTCTATATAGCACACGAGTCGCCATACCTAATCCTAATTCCATCGGCCGAATACATACCACACCTCTAATACTAGTCCTTCCATGAGAGATACTCTAAAATTCTTCTGTGCTGCCAAGAAAACCCAAATACCAACAATCGACCTAGCAAGAAAGTGTCGCAATACTACAGAAATACCATTAACTTAATCACATTACCTTTTTCTGAAACATATACCCTCGTCAAATTACCTCTAATTAGCAATACCATTTCCTAGATCAATTGAAACTGCCCGTTGCCTAAGAGCTTTATGACCTTCCTTTTTAGAACTGAATCGTAAACTTACACACGCAATCTCAATCCTTCACAACATACCGCAAATGCCATACCATCCTAGGATAACATGAGAACTTCATATCTCTTCCGAGCCACAAGCCATTATGTACTCAACCAACCAAAAACTTTCCATAGAGCCTAATCCGGAAGAAAATCACTATACATCCCATGCTCTTCACGCCAACAGAAAATATACATCTCTAGCCACGGTAGCAATCAACAAGAACTCTCCGACTACCCTTTGCACAAATAAGTCTGACAGGGCTGAATCCTCCTAACTCAACCAACCTATGCAAGCCACTAGAACCTAAAAGCATTGTCGCGAAATACCTGATAGAAACTCATTACCTCATAAACACCCAAGGGACTAATCATATCCATACCATACCGATCTAGCCTACTACCAAGCTATCCCATCTATCCGAGCTCCCTTCCGATTATCCTTAGACTTAATACTCCTTCTTGCTATAACATCACAATTCCTCAACCTAGATTTACCACACAAGACTCAAGCATAAAACCACATCATCTTATGGTCCATCAGCCACTGAATACTATCTAGATATTCCCAACAGCACCGCGTTCAAAATGATTATCCTGAAGAGACTTCATACAAATCCAAATCCATTACCTTCACCTTCCTAATACTGATATATAGTATCCCTTAATTAAATATAGAAAACACCACAAGTCTTGACATCTTCCAATGAAAGCTCAGTTTTTAGCCACATATACAACTTGAAGATACCCAACTATTACATGTAAAATCTTGAACCCATTAGAACCATTCTCAAGAGTCATTCACTCTACTCAAACTGCAATTAGTCTGATCAAACGAACTGAACAACCCATGCTTCATTAGCACTCTGACACTGCAAAATGTGACAGCATTCCATTACAACCAAGCAACTTCCTGTTCTATGCACCGAGTATCCTTTACCAACAATGACTCAAGACATCCCGTGATTCTCCCACACCTGTGAAGCATCCTATAATCTTTGTTAAAAATTTTCCTTTACTCGAGCCATCCTCGGTCTCAATCTCCACTGGCCATAACTGATTCACCCGAACACCTCAAACTAGAACTGGCATAGCATATAACCGTGCAATCAACTAATCAATAGCAGACTCTCCCACCTGGCTCGAAACCATAGATAAAAACACACCCAATAACTCATAACGTATATACTCTATTGCTGCTATACTGCCATAGTGAGATTAAACTCAATCCTTTATAAGCTCGTGAACCACAAACCATCTGGTACCTTAAATCTTCTGCAAAACTCGCGTTCATCCTTGAAACAGTTAAACCCACTCTCTTAAGCGACCCAATTTAAATTACAACACATATATTTCACTTGCAAATGAGATCTTCTAACAGACAGTATAAAGATCGCACAAACTTTCAAACACACTACAGGAGATAACCCACCTGCTTCGCCTCGAACTAACCTTTCTGCATACTTTCCACCGTCATAAACTTTATGCAGTCACTTAGTATTCCTGAGTCTGAACTTATACCGCAACATGAAATTTACTTCAGACCCAACTAGGAAACATGATAATTCGGGGCTATACCTCGAACCAAGATGGAATTCAAGCACCCAATAGTTCTTCTATCCTTCAGCAGACCCTTCTTGTTGCTTCCAAATCATATAGATACATCTCACGGTACTAACATACTCATCACATAGCCATCCATCCGTCATTTCTACTAATAGGGACACTACTAAGCATATAAGTTCAAAAACATTTGCCTACGCAATCAGCACCTCGGTGCTCAAGCTATAGGCAAAAATCCGGCCTCAAGTCCTCCGGACTGGCCCAACATCAACTTACAGGGATCACATCTCGCCCCTTGATCGGGGAATCACAAGCCATCGATGCACATCTAATATTGAGCGCTCATGTGCGTATACGAATGCCTGGAAGGTATTCAAAGAGTTACATTTCAAAGATGAATCAAGGACATATGATAAGAATTCAAGAATGTGATGTTTTCCTAAAGGTTTTGCAGCCTCTCGAGGAGAAATACAGACCTCTCTATAGCGATCCGCAAGACTCTACTAAACCTGCTTATGACTCGTGAGACCTATGTAACCTAGGCTCTAATACCAACTTGTCATGACCCTAAACGCAGACCCGATCCTGATGGCTCCTCTCATGAAGACAAGGCCAACCAACTAGTCCCAATTCAATTTTTAAAATATTTAAACATTAATAAACAATCTTAGCATGATTAAATAAGCCAATGACTAAGCAAAAAATAGTATAATATGCGGAATACAGCCCAAACACAGTCTGATATTGGGGTGTCACAAGTCACGAGCATCAACTAGGGCCTAAATACAACTGAAAGTCTGAAGTGTACAAAATACAGACTAATAAAATAAAGAGGGAGAAAAGCAGTGTTGTGAATGTCGGCAGCTACCTTGCTAAACTTCGATGGCCCTGCCTCCAATCAGCCAAAACTCGCTACCGGGTATAAAAATAGTTGAATCTGCACACAAGGTGCAGGGAATAAAGTGAGTACTCCGACTCAGTGAGAAATAATCATAACTAAAGTCTGAATGGTAAGAAATCACAAAAAGTGTATCAACATGTTGTATAGAAGCAATTCAAAAAACCAGTAGAAAGCAATGAAGTTGTAAAATCCCTTAAAACATCTTAGCTCAGTTTAAACTTCTTTGAACATGACCTTTTCAATAGTTACGCAAATGAATGCAGAACAACTAGTGCAGATAAGCACATAAATCTGCCCCTCAGGCACAAATACACAATTAAACAAGTAAATGACAGGCAAATAAGAAAGATAAGCACATAAGGTTCGCCCCTCGGGCACAGTGTCAACAAATCTGCCCCTCGAGCAATATCTTAGAACAGTACCAGCCCCTTGGGCAATCACATAGAACAATACCAGCCCCTCGGGCCATATCTCACATCATAATGGGTACCCGCACTCAATGGGGGTGTGCAGACTCCTGGAGGGCTCCTTACGGCCCATGCGCAATATCAGGCCATCTCGTGGCATCAAAACTAGGCCCTCGGCCTCATATCAATCAAGTCACCTTGTGGTGTACATATCTCAAGCCCTCAGCCTCAAATCAGTATCAGTGTTTCCTCTCAACATAGACCCTCGGCCTTACTCAGTCAAAAATCCTCACAAGCCGCTCAGGCAATAGTAAAACAGTGTTTCTCAACCCAAACATCATTTATGTCTTAAAACTGAGTAAACATGGCTTAGAATGAAAATAGTGGAAAATAACATGACTGAGTTCAAGTATAAAGTCAAAACAGTGAGGAAATATTAATAAAAATCCCTGAAGGGTTCAAATAGTTGACACGAAGTCCAAATATGGCATTTAGCCCAGATAATGATGATAGCAAATAGATTTCATCAAATACGCGGTAAAATCATCAATCGGGACGGACCAAGTCACAATCCCCAATAGTGCACAACCCTATACTCGTCATCAAGTGTGTGCCTCACCTCAATATAGCACTACGATGTGCAATCTGGGGTTTAAATCCTCAGAACATCATTTACAATCATTACTCACCTCGATCCGGTCCAAACTCTAGCCCGTGATGCCTTGCCCGCATGGATCGACCTTCAGATGCTCTAAATCTAACCACCATCAGTACATAATCATTAAAATATGCTAAGGGAATGAAGCCCACTCGAAAATAACCAATTCACATAATAAATCCCGAAATTGCTCAAACCCGGTCCCCGGGCCCACATCTCGGAATTCGACAAAAGTCACCTCAATTGAATCCTCGTCCTCACACGAGTCTATACATACCAAGAATATCAAAATCCATCCACAAATGACCCTTCAAAATCCAAATTTTAGATCTCCCATTTCTAGCCCTAGTTCTTCAATTTTTGGCTAAGATTCCATGATTTACTAGGTGGAATTCACATAATAATCGAGTTTGAGTTCAAAAATCTTACTACCAAGTGATTCCCCTTGAAACCCTCTTCAATCCTCTTCAAAAAGCTTCAAAATTGACCAACAATGGAGGAACATAGCCTCAAATTCGCGGAAATGAGCTTTTAAAACATTCTGCCCAGCTCTTATTCTTACTTAATCATGATCGCGGGAAACGCATCGTGATCGCGAAGCACAACACCACTGGTCCATAATTCACTCTATGCGATCGCGTATATAATCACGCGAACTCGATGCTCAGAATATTCCAACTACGCGATCGTGAATGAGACCACGCGACCGCGATTCACAAAAATATAAATTTACGCGATCACAACCATATCTACGCGAACTCGTAGAACAAAAGCATTAAGGAACCCAGCTAGTCCTCTTCCTCTATGCGAACGTGACTTAGCCCTCGTTGAAGCGAAGAATCAAAAATCACAACATCGCGAAAGTGATAGAGAAAATGCGATCATGAAGAACATCGACCGCATACCTTCACGATCGCGGATAATGCATCACAAACGCGAAGGTCAAAAACCTGCAACACCCACAGCTGAACTTCTGCAATTTTTCACAACACGAAATGGTCCGATTGACCACCCAAAACTCACCCGAGTCCCTCGAGACCTCAACCAAACATTCCAACATATCTCATAACATCATTCAAACTTGTTCCAAACTTCAGAACGCTCAAAACACCATGAAAAGACCAAATTTGCACTGGATCCAAGCCTAAAAATTCCAAATTCTTCCAAATTACGCTTTTGATCAAAAACCAAACCAAACCA
This sequence comes from Nicotiana glauca, assembly GCA_026770625.1. Lineage (NCBI taxonomy): Eukaryota > Viridiplantae > Streptophyta > Magnoliopsida > Solanales > Solanaceae > Nicotiana > Nicotiana glauca. The sequence goes on from MU746724.1 coordinate 31,566, forward strand.
CGTCCGAATGACTTGAAATTTTACACACACATCTCAAATAACACAACGGAACTACTACAACTTCCAAAATTTTATTCTGACCTCTATATCAAAATCTCACCTATCAATCAGAAAACGCCAAAATCTCAATTTCGCCAATTCAAGCCTAAACCTTCCATGGACCTCCAAAATGCATTCTGATCACGCTCCAAAGTCCTAAATCACCTAACAGAGCTAATAAAATCATAAAGATTCCAATCCGAGATCATATACAAACAAGTCAAATCTTGGTCAAACCTTTCAAATTTTATGTTTTAAACTGAGAACTGTTCTTCTAAATTCATTCTGATTAACCTGAACCAAAACCAACGATTTACATAAGTCATAATTAACCACACAAAGCAAGTCATGTCCGAGAGCTGACGATCAAAGTGCAAAAGCTCAAAACGATCGGTTGGATCATTACAGTTAGCTTGCCTAATGGGTTGGGGTTAGGCGCCATCACTACTAGTGAGTTTGGGTCGTGACATATTTTATTTCAATTCGAGATTGAAAGTTGTGGTTTTTACGGCTTCATAGATCTAAGCTATATTTTTCTTCTTCTTTGTATATATCTACATTGTATTTTATTGATAGAGAGCGAATATAGTTGATCATGTTTTTCCATCATAACCTTATTCATTGATACAACTATTATGTGAGAATAAATATAAATGATACAGTTTTTCTATCGAAACTGTATTTATTAAAATAACAATTATGCGCGAACGAATATAGTTTTTACAAGTTTCCATTAAAATTATATTCATTGATACAATCATCATGCGCAAACAAATACAATTGATGCAACGTTTCCATTGAAACAGTATTCATTAATGCAGCCTGGTAACGAACTGATACAGTGAGATCTGGATATAGCGAAATTGATACATTAGCTATGAATGGTAATTAAGCAAACTATAATTACGTATGGTAATTAGGCTCTAAACTATAGTGCCTTATGAAAGCTCCTCCTTTTAGTTTATGGCCATATCTCTTCTTCTTTTTTTACAAATGAGAGATTTACATTTACACATAAGAGATCTATCTTTTACACATAAGAGATCTAAAAATAACATTTTCCGAATTTCAATATTATAAATGGCTATGAAGGCCCATTCCCTCTAAAAAAAATAATTTGACATTCAATTTTTGATATTTGTGTTTGTAAAATCTTTAAGGTTATTGACTCTTGTCAAACATTTCTGTGTCTCACAAACAGACGTATCTCTCTCTTTTATGCTCTATAATATTTTTTAGCTTTTTATTCTAATTATTAACTGTAGTTTTCAAATATTAGACCTATTTCTTAATAAAAAATATATATCTTTTGAGTAGGAATAAAGTAATTCAAATATAAGGAGCGTATGTATTGGCATTCATACATACAATTCAAAATAACATATAGAGGTCGATCTAGGATTTAAGCTTTATATGTTTAACATTTAAGGTTCTTCAGATTTTACTCATTTTATTTTAAATTTAGGAGTTCATATCTAATATTTGTTACAGTTTTAGTAAAAATTCTACAAATAAATTTTGCTTCACATTGAAAGTTTTGGTTCATATAAACATGATGTCGTAATATTGCTTCTGACTCTGATAACATGGAAACATTTACAATTATGTATATATTTTCAAAATAAATAAATAAATTATATAATGTAATTAAAATCTTAATTGATTTTAGATTTTTAAATATTAAGACTTCCCGCTGTTCAAATCAAGAAGGATTTAATAAATAAAATTTTAAATATTAAAAAAATTAACATAAACGGTATTATAATTATGTTACAAAGTTGAAATAAGGAAAATATTAATATAACATAAAAAATAAATCAATTTAATGTCCAAGTATTAAGATTTTCTGCATAATTGCATTAAAATGATATCCAGAATCATATGTTCCAAAATTTAACTTGGTTTGTGAAATTTTAGCGATAATCGAAGGGGAAAAGAGGTTAGCTCAGTTTGAGCTCTAATGGCGGATCAGATCCCACAATAGAGAGAGAGAGAGAGAGAGAGAGAGAGAGAGAGAGAGAGAGAGAGAGAGAGAGAGAGAGAGAGAGAGAGAGAGA
>MU746724.1:44731-67746 GCA_026770625.1 Nicotiana glauca
TTTATGATCTTCGTGTAACATCAAAATATAGTTACTGTTAATTTTGTGAATGAAATATGATCATTATTGGAATACTACTGCAACACCATCAATATATTTTCCTAATAGCAATTTTACGATCTCTACACATAATATAAAAGTGAGGCTGCATGTTTCAGTATTTTATTTGTTTATTTATAAAAGCTATTTTTCACAACCGGTTATACCCTATATATGATGGCGTTGGCATTGAGAACCATTTATATCGGCTATAATCGGAAAATGTTCCAATGCATGAAAAGTAAAAGAGCTTAATTAGACGCAAATTACTGAAGAAAACATTTAAAAATAACTTCCTCGGTCCCAATTTATGAGAACATGTTTAATTGGGCACGAAGTTAAGAAAAAATAAAGATGTGACGACCCAACCCGTCGTCTCATGTGTTACCGCACCGTTTTTCCCATTTTATGCTTCTTCATGTTTCATTATCGGCATTTGGTGTGTGGGAGTTGAATTGGATTGGTTTTGGTAGGAAATGAGACACTTAGTCTCTTTAAAGAAGGTTTGGTTTGAAAAAGTCAATCGGACGTTGACTTATAAGTTAGAAGACTCGGATGTGATTTTCGGTGATTCAGTTAGCTTCGGGGAGTGATTTGTCACTTAGGAGTGTGATCGGAAGTGATTTTGGAGGTCTGGTGTAGAATTAGGATTGTATTGGCGAAGTTAGTATTTTTGCGGATTCCGGTTGATAGGTGAGATTTTGATCCGAGGGTCGGAATGGAATTCCAAGAGTTGTTGTAGCTTTGTTAGGTGATTTTGGGTGTGTGTGCTAAATTTCAGGTCATTCTGAGGTGTTTTGTTCGGGTTTTTGAACAAATGCGTATTTGGAAGTTTTTGAAGAACTTAGGCTCGAATCCGATGTGATTTGATGGTTTTAGCGTTGTTTGATGTGTTTTGATGATTGGAACAAGTTTGAATGATGTTTCGGGATGTGTTGGTATTTTTGATTGAGGTTCCGGGGGGATCGAGGTGAGTACGGATGGTTAAACGGAGAGTTTTTGGATTTTTGCAAGGAAAAGAGTTGCTGGTATCTGGTATTTTCGCACCTGCGGTTATTGGACCGCAGGTGCGGTCACGCTTAAGCAATGGTCGAGACGCAGAATTTGTTTGTTTCCGCAAAAGCGGTTGGTGGACCGCATCTACAAAGCCGCAGATGCGGGAATAAGGCCACAGAAGCGGAACCTGGGTATTTTGGTTTTCCGCAGAAGCGGATGTCGCCGGAGCAACTCGTGGACCGCAAATGCGGTCGTGGCCTTTAAATGAAATTCCGCAGAAGCGGGAATGTGACCGCAAAAGCTGTATCGCACATGCGGAAAAGGGGACCGCAGATGCGGAAATCCCTGATTATCATAATGGTTTTTAAGTTTATTTGGTTCCGCGAGTATTAGTCAATTTCCTCTATTTTTAAGCAAACTTGAGAGCTCTTGGATGGAATTGAAGGGAGATTTCGATTGGGTGTGATTGGAGGTAAGTTACTTGGCCTAAATATACGAAATTACGATAAATTTACCACGAAAATTGGTTGAAATTCATCAAAAGGGGGTAAAGCTAGGGCTTGAGAATTGGTAAATTAGAAATGGAATTTGAAGGGTCAAATGAACTCCGATTTTGGTAAATTTGATATGTATGGACTCGTGGTGAGACGAGGAATCCGGTGATGTAAATTTTATAATTTTTCGAGAAGTGGGCCAGGGGCTCGGGTTTTGCCAACTTCGTGATTCTTGATAATTTTCGAGTTCTTTCGACTGGGTTATGTTTCTTTAGCCTATCGTAACATATTCCTTGTGGTTTTGATCAGATTTGGTGCACGAGGAGGTCGATTCGAGGGGAAAAGTCATAGGGAGCTAGACTTTTCGCCGGCTTGAGGTGAGTAATTGATGTAAATGATGTCTTGAGGGTTTGAAACCCCGAAATTTCACATCGTAACACTATATTGAGGTGACTTGCATGCCGGATAACGGGCGTGGGGTAGAGAACCATTGGGGATTGTGACTTGGTCCATCCCGAGAGATGTTTTTTACTGTGTTTTCTACTTGAACTAAATTGAGAATCATCCTTACTTGGATTTAGTTGTTATATTTGGGCTTCTTGCCAATTATTTGAATCCTTCAGGGATTAATATCACTGCTTTCGCATACTTTGCATATCATTTGATCTTAGTCCAAGGTTTTAAATATTGTATTGCAAACTCAGCCATCTTCCTAAGATTTGAAAACTTAAATGATATTTTTGGGCTTAGAGCCACTGTTTATAAATGCCCAAGGGGCTTATGATGATTTCTAGGATGAGCATGGATCGGGTTGCGCGCCGCAGCAGTATTACATTGATATTGAGGCCGAGAGCCTGGTTGATTATATTGATATTGAGGTCGAGGGCCTGGTTTGTGCCACGAGATGGCTTAATGTTGCGCTTAGGCTGTAGGAGCCCCTCCGGAGTCTGTACACATCCTCAGTGAGCGCCGTCGACGATAAATATATGGATGGCTCGAGCTACACGCCGCAGTAGGTACCAGAGTGTACCATCATATGCATTGCATTGTTTTCATGCATTTGTCCTTCATCTATTATAGAGCTCTAAATTTGTCGCCATCAAGTATGTCTTCCATAGACATCGCATTTTGTAATTCTTTATTTCCAAAATCAAATTGAATTGTAGACTAGTACTACGGCACAACATGATTGAAATTAAACATTCTTTAATAAAATTTGGTTCCATTCTTTTATGATCTTCCTGTAACATCAAAATATAGTTACTGTTAATTTTGTGAATGAAATATGATCATTATTGGAATACTACTGCAACACCATCAATATCTTTTCCTTATAGCAATTTTACGATCTCGACACATAATATAAAAGTGAGGCTGCAGGTTTCAGTATTTTATCTGTTTATTTATAAAAGCTATTTTTCACCACCAGTTATACCCTATATATGATGGCGTTGGCATAGAGAACCATTTATATCGGCTATAATCGGAAAATGTTCCAATGCATGAAAAGTAAAAGAACTTAATTAGACGTAAATTACTGAAGAAAACATTTAAAAATAACTCCCTCGGTCCCAATTTATGTGAACATGTTTTATTGAGCACGAAGTTTAAGAAAAAATGAAGACTTTTGAAATTTGTGGTCCTAAACAAGTTAAAAAGCGGCCCAAAATATTTGTATGGTTATAAAAGCTTCTCACTAAGGGTTGAATTGTAAGTTTAAGCTAAATTATTTTTAAATTTAGAAAGATGTCATTTATTTTGGAATAGACCAAAAAGGAAATAGGTTCATATAAACTGGAATAGAGGAAGTATTTTGCCAGTAGACTGAATTCCATGAACATGCATTCTTAGGTTTTTTTTTTGGTAACAATGTGAAATTACCATTAACATCAACAACAATTACACTTATAGAGCACATAATTTCCTAAACTCAGAAATTAGGCCTCCAACAAACAAAACTAATTACAAGTTATCTGTCTAATAAAATCCCTACATTTCTGTGCTTTCTTTGATTGTTGAAATACATCTATCCTTTCTATTATTTATCTCTTTATTTGTGTAACTACCTCTTCCGTATTTACATTCCTTCCTTGAAAATTTTTTGTGTTTCTTGCTCTCCATGTTTAGTATACCATTGCTAAGTGCACTGCAGTAAACACTTCTTTTTTAAACTGTTTCCAATGCTTCCTTTTGATCTGTTCCAACATTTGCTTCACTCTTGTATATTGTATATCATGCCATGTCCATATGTTCAACTCTTGCCTTATTGTTGTTATCCATCCACATTCAGCAAACAAATGATCTTGAGATTCGAATACTTCCTCATTAAACAAAGTACAGTGAACATTTTCAACCTGTATTTGCATCCCCAATCAACCTATCCTTTGTCAGCAATTTCCCAAGTGTTGCTAGCCAACCTATGAATCTATGTTTAGGTTGAGCTACTGTTGTCCATACTAAATCTGCAACTTCTAGCTTCTGTTGTCTACCTATTATTGTAAGATAACTGTGATTAATAGAGTATCTGCCTTGGGAATACCACTCCTTCATCCCTTCTTCTAATGAGTTTAGCTTCCTACAGTACCAGCTGCTATCCGCAGGTGGTGAATATGTCCATATATCTTGATTTGACTTCATATACACCTCATGCACCCACCTTACCCAAAGAGACTCCTTGTTCAGTATTAACTGGCATACAAGTTTTCCATCTGAAATTATATTCCATTCCTTACATCCCTTGATGTTCAGACCTCACATACTTTTTGGACAGCAGACTTTATCCCATGCAACCAAGGCAACCTTCCTCATCTCCTCCTTTTTGCCCTACGAATACTCTCTACATAACTTGCCTATTCCTTTCACCACACTTTGAGGGAGGATAAAAACATTCTCCCAAAAACTATTTAAAGAATCATATACCTCCTATTTAAAGAATTGACTTGCCTTTTTTTTTTTGGTAAGTAAAGTAATGACATGCCCATTAACATAATCAAAACGAGTTGTTTTTTAAAGTTTTTGCCCCACTTTGATTTCTCCGTGACTCAAACAGCCAAACATATAACCCAAATGTTTCTGTTCATAAATAAGTAATGTATTACTATAATATTTAATTCATTAATTGGTATGAGCAACGGTTAAAATGACTAATTCAAAGGTTGACTTGCGTATTTGAAAAGTAAATTTTTTTCTCCGCTGACCACTTTTCTCTCTCTCTTTGCTTTTGTTCTTTTGCTAATTTCAGTGGTTTTCCTATTGACATTTACGTAGAGTGAAGTATATTCCACTAGAGTCGCCAGTGTTATGTTTTGACTCGACAGCTAAGATCTCCTGTCATACCAACCCCACCCCCATGCCCCAAACCACCACCACACCAGTTTTGACTCGCAGCGACAATGTTCTCTCATCCTCGCCCGCCTCCCTACTTCTGAAAGGTTAGTGGGGTATGTTTTATGTGCGAAGAACATCGGAGGGTTGTTATCTACTGTCACAACCCCAGTTCACCTTCTATGAACATGTCGTGATGGCACCTAGTTCCTACAATTAGATAAGCCTAACAATGCGAAAATTTCAGTGGTTTCCCTATTGACATTTACGTAGAGTGAAGTAGATTCCACTAGAGTCGCCAGTGTTATGTTTTGACTCGACAGCTAAGATCTCCTGTCATACCAACCCCACCCCCATGCCCCAAACCACCACCACACCAGTTTTGACTCGCAGCGAGAATGTTCTCTCATCCTCGCCCGCCTCCCTACTTCTGAAAGGTTAGTGGGGTATGTTTTATGTGCGTGTAACATCGGAGGGTTGTTACCTAATGTCACGACCCCAGTTTACCCTCCATGAACATGTCGTGATGGCACATAGTTCCTACGACTAGATAAGCCTAACAATACGAAAATTTAGCAACTTAACTTGCGGAATAAATATTTTAAAGCTAAACATATTTAAATAATAACTGCAAATAAGGCCGCTAGGCCTAAACAACTCAAAAGAGATGCGGAAGTCTACAACTCAATCCCAAAACCTGGAAACTCACGGGAACCACAGGATAAAGGGAACATAGTACACTGCTCTAACTCCAGAATATCTAAACAACTGGGAGAAAAGGGGTAAACTAAATACTAAAGCTGGAACAGAATAGAGACTTCTGGTTTGCGGACGCGGCAGATATACCTCAAAGTCTCCGTGTATCTCCTCGCCTCCAGGATAGTGTGCTTGAATAGATGTACCTTAATGATCTGCACATGAAAAACATGTGCAGGAAGGGCATGAGTACACCACAACGGTAATCAGTAAGTGCCAAGCCTAACCTAGGTTGGGTAGTGACGAGGAAGGTCAGGGCCCTACTGAGGCAAAATATCATAATAATAACAATAATTAACAGTATAATAATATAACAGGAATAATAAATACGGCAGTGAAATAAGGCAGGTCAACGAAATAATAGCAACTACAAAGACAGAGTAAACACGGAGTAAACACAGTACAATGTCATTGATACCAATGAGGGTCTCCCAGGATACTGCCCTGTAACCCTTTCCTCAACTGTCCAGCGGATCTTCCGGGATACCGTCCCATAGTCCAACTCATGTACCAATATGCAAGGGAGATCTATCGGTAATCTAACCCGCAGTCCCAAAGTAAAAGAGCAGGGGGGATCTATCGGGAATCTAATCTGCAGTCCTAAAGTAAGAGTGCAGGGGGATCTATCGGGAATCTAACCCGAAGTCCCAAAGTAAAAGTGCATGGGGGGATCTATTTGGAATCTAATACGCAGTCCCAAAGTAAGAGTGCAGGGGGATCTATCGCGAATCGCGCAGGGGGATCTATCGCGAATCTAACCCGCAGTCCCAAAGTAAAAGTGCAGGGGGATCTATCGGGAATCTAACCCGTAGTCCCAAAGTAAAAGTGCAAGGGGATCTATCGGGAATCGAACCCGCAGTCCCAAAGTAAAAGTGCAGGGGGATCTATCGGGAATCGAACTCGCAGTCCCAAAATAAACAAACAAGGGGGGATCTATCGGGAATCGAACCATCAGTCCTAATGTAAATGCGCAACCACAGCCAGAAACAAACCAAGGAATGAAGTACGAAAATTAAACAACAGATAGAACTAGCCTAGCATGCTTCATGTAGCGCAGTCAAAACAACTTAAGCAATTAGACAGTCAAATCAGCTAAACATGTTTTTACTAACCTAACACAAGTCCTAACTTCAAATAGAATAAAGCAAATAAGAATAAGAACTAAATTTCCATAGCTTAAATAAAAACGAGATTTCATCATTCGGCTCAAGTACGCGCTCGTCACCTCAAGCACAAGGCACTCAAGCATCAAGTAACAATCCTAAGGGGAAAGGTCCCCCACACAAGGTTAGACAAGCCACTTACCTCGAATCGGCTCAATATCAATAGAAACCGCGCCTTTGCCACGAGTATCCAACTCCAAATGGCCAAAATCTATTCAATTAAATTACACATCATAAATAATATTGCAAACAACTAATTCCACTATTAAATTTGAAGCTAGGGCATGAAGATAGGTAAAATGACAAAAATGCCCCTCCATCCACCGTCTCGGAATCGAATAATTTTTCTGTTTTCAGAATCCTCGTACTTTCACGAGTCTAACCATATAAAAATCTCCCAAATCGGAGGTCAAATGCCCCTTCAAAACCCATAGTTAGGTCTAAGAAGTTTATCCACTTTCCATTCAAAAACACGAAATTAAAGGGTGAATTCACGATTAGATTAATGGGTTTTAGTCATAGAAGAGTAGAGAATCGTTACCCAGTGATTGCCCTTGAAAACCCCTTGAAATTGCTCCCAAATCCGAGCTCCAAACCTTGAGTTTTGATAAAAATGGAAAAACCTCGTTTTTGAAATGTTAAGTACTGTAAAGATCATTAAAGCATCGCGAACGCGGCAGGTCTCACGCGTTCGCGAAGAAGGAAAATAGAAGGTCCTCAAAATGCCCTTCGCATTCGTGAAAGAAGGGATGCGAACGCGAAGGCCTGGCCTAGCAAACTACATGAACGCGAATTAGTGCATGTGAACGCGTTGAAGAAAAATAAAAGGCCCAGATATTTGCCCTACGCGAACGCGTGGAAGGCAACGTGATCGTGATGAAGGGGCTTTTAAACCTACGCGAACGCGATAAGGAGGATGGGAACGCAGTGAAGGGGGAGGCAGAGCTTCACGAAAGAACGCGAGGCTCTAAACGCGAACTCGAAGAAGGATTTCCCAGGTGGCCAAAATAAGCCTTCGCGAACGCGAAGCACATAACGCGAACGCGATGAAGGCACACCAGAAACAGCAACAGCAGTTCAAAATAGGAGGAAATGACCTGTAGAGCATCCGAAACACACCCGAGACCCCCGAGACCTCAACCAAACCTACAGACATAACCCGTAACATCATTCAAACTTGTACCAATCCTTAAATCACTCAAAACAACGTCGGAAATACGAATTAAGCTACGATTCAAGCCTAAGAACTTCAAATTCTAACCAAACACACTTTTGATCAAAAACCTAACCAAACCTCGCCCGAACGACCTGAAATTTTGCACACACATCCCAAATGACATGATGGAGCTACAGCAACTTCCAGAATTCCAATCCGACCGTCGGATCAAAAACTCACTAATGGACCGGAAACTTCAAAAATTCAAACTTTGGCATTTCAAGCCTAAATGAGCTACGAACCTCCAAAATACATTCCGAACATACTCCTAACCCCAAAATCACCTAACGGAGCTAACGGAACCATCAGATTTCCATTCCGAGGTCGTCTTCACATTGTTATGAATACTAACCATTTTTTCAACTCTTAAGCTCTCATTTAGGGACTAAGTGTTCCAAAACACTCCGAATCCTAAAACGGAACGTCCCGGCAAACCAAAATAGCAGAAATGAACTTAGGGGAAGCAGTTAATGGGGGATCGGGACGTAAATTCCAAAAATGACCGGCCAGGTCGTTACATCCTCCTACACTTAAACACTCATTCATCCTCGAACGAGCATAGTGAACATACCTGAAGTAGCAAAAAGATGAGGGTACTAGCTGCACATATCCTGCTCGGTCTCCTAAGTCGCCTCCTCGGCCGGCTGACCCCACCACTGGACCTTTACTGAAGCAATATTCTTTGACCTCAACTTTCTGATCTGCCTGTCCAAAATGGCCACTGGCTCCTCAACATAGGATAGATCCTTGTCCAACTGGACTGAACTAAAATCCAGCACGTGCGACGGAGCACCGTGATATCTCCGGAGCATCGAAACATGAAATACCGGATGAACTCCGGCTAGGTTGGGAGGTAAGGCAAGCTCATAAGCAACCTCCCCAACTCACCTCAAGATCTCAAAAGGGCCAATAAACCTCGGACTCAGCTTCGCTTTCTTCCCAAACCTCACGACGCTCTTCATAGGCGAGACCCGAAGCAGAACCCGCTCACCAACCATATATGCAACATCACGGACCTTCTTGTCTGCGTAACTCTTCTGTCTGGACTGGGCTGAACGGAGTCTATCCTGAATCACCTTAACCTTCTCCATTGCATCCAGAACCATTTCTGTGCCCAATAGCCTGGCCTCACCCGGCTCAAACCAACCCACCGGAGATCTACACCTCCTACCATATAAGGCCTCATACGGCTCCATCTGAATGCTGGACTGATAACTGTTGTTATAAGCAAACTCCGCCAGTGGCAGGAAATAATCCCATGACCCTCCAAACTCAATCACGCACGCACGGAGCATATCTTCCAGAATCTGAATAGTGCGCTCGGACTGTCCGTCCGTATGGGGGTGAAATGTCGTGCTTAACTCCACCCGAGTGCCTAACTCCTACTGTACGGCTCTTCAGAACCGCGAGGTAAACTGAGTACCTCTGTCTGAGATGATTGAAACTGGAATACCATTCAAACGGACGATCTCCCTGATATAAATCTCCGCCAACCGCTCTGATAAATAAGTGGTACACACAGGTATGAAATGAGCGAACTTGTTCAGCCGATCCACAATGACCCAAATAGAATCAAACTTCTTTACGGTCTGTGGGAGTCCAGATACGAAGTCCATGGTGATAGGCTCCTACTTCCACTCCAGGATCTCAATCTGCTGAAGCAACCTGCCCGGACGCTGGTGCTCATACTTCACCTGCTGGCAGTTGAGGCATCTAGACACATAGTCAACTATATCCTTCTTCATCCTCCTCCACCAGTAGTGCTGCCTCAAGTCCTGATACATCTTCGCGGCACCCGGATGGATGGAATACCGCGAGCTATAGGCCTCTGCTAGAATCAACTCTCGAAGATCATCGACACTAGGCATACAAATCCGGCCCTGCATCCTCAATACCCCATCATCCCCGATGGTAATATCTCTGGCATCACCACGCCGAACTTTGTCCTGAAGGACAAGCAAATGAGGGTTATCATACTGCCGCTCCCTAATGCGATCAAATAGGGAAGACCGAGAAACCACGCAGGCTAGAACCCGACTAGGCTCTGAAAGGTCCAATCTCACGAACTGTTTGGCTAATTCCTGAAAATCCATCGCCATAGGTCTCTCTGAGGCTGGTAGATATGCCAAACTCTTCACCCGGCGACTCAAGGCATCGGCAACCACATTGGCCTTGCCCGGGTGATAAAGAATAGTAATATCATAATCCTTTAACAACTCTAAACATCTCCTCTGACGCACATTCAGGTCCTTCTGCTTAAGCAAGTGCTGCAAACTCCGATGGTCAGTATAGATCTCACAAGGCACCCCGTACAAATAATGATGCCAAATCTTCAAGGCATGAACAATAGCAGCTAACTCAAGATCGTGGACAGTGTAGTTCTTTTCATGTACCTTCAACTATCTGGATGCGTAGGCAATCACCCTACCGTCCTGCCTCAACACTGCTCCAATTCCAACCCGTGAGGCATCACAATAAACTGTATAGGACCCTGAACCGGTAGGCAGCATCAAGATTGGGGCTGAAGTCAAAGCTGTTTTGAGCTTTTGGAAGCTCGCCTCACACTCCTCTATCCACTGAAATGGGGCACCCTTCTGAGTCAATCTAGTAATAGGGGCCGTAATCGATGAAAACCCCTCCATAAAGCGACGGTATTAACCTGCCAAGCCGAGGAAACTGCAAATCTCTGTAGCTGAGGAGGGCCTGGGGAAACTCTGCACGACCTCCACCTTCCTCGTATCCACTCGAATGCCCTCTCTCGATACCACGTGGCCTAGGAATACCATAGAACTCAGCCAGAACTCACATTTTGAGAACTTTGCATATAATTTCTTCTCTCTCAGAGTCTGAAGCACTATCCTCAGGTGCTGCTCATGATCTTCCCGACTCCGGGAATATACCAGAATATCATCAATAAAAACGATAACGAATGAGTCAAGATATGTCCTAAATACACTGTGCATCAAATGCATAAAAGTTGTCGGGGCATTAGTCAGCCCAAATGACATAACAAGGAACTCGTAATCCATACCGAGTCCTGAAGGCAGTCTTCGGGATATCTGGCTCTCAAATCTTCAACTGATGGTAACCTGAGCGCAAATCAATCTTGGAAAACACCTGTGCGCCCTGAAGCTGGTTAAACAGATCATCAATACCAGTAAAGGATAACAGTTCTTCACTGTAACTTTGTTCAACTGGCGATAATCAATGCACATACGCATAGAACCATCCTTCTTCTTCACAAACTGTGAGCACGTGATTTTTTCCCTAAGCAAATTATTCGTAAAAAATCCAAACAAAATAATTTTTCTTTATTTTTACAATTTTGTGTATTTTTGATGTCATTTTCTGATATTTGTTGTATTTCTTTGTTAATTGGTTGCATAATAATTCATATTAAAAATACAAAAAAATAAGAATTTTTATTAGGAATTTAATTTCACATTTCTAGTATTAAGTAGGGGTTAATTCAATTTAGAAATTTTAAGAAAATAGAAAATAATTCACTTTAGCATTTCACTGTTTTAATTGGGAATTGCTAATATAATAGTCATTAAGTAGATTTTAGGCTTTAATTAATTTTAGTTTCATTGTAGTTTAATCTCACAATTTTATAAATAAAAAAATAATATATAAGCTGGAAAATACAAAAATACAAAAAATGAAAATAAATAAAAAAGTGAAGTGAGTAAAATACAAGAAAAATAAATAAAAGAACAAAGAAAAAATGACTGTTAATGAATTTGGGCCAGTATTTTGATTAGCCCAAATGACTTGAACCAACCCAGGCCCAAATAATTCCCAGTCCGGTCCAATGGCCTCATGACCGAACGACACCGTTTCAGGTTGATTGGATCTGAACCGTCGAAGTTAGATGATCCAACGGTCTTTAGTCGCTTGTAGTTAAATATATAATGGTTGGAGGATTTAATTAAATCAACAAAATAAATGTATCGTCTCCCTCAGATTAACCCTAATTTCGTCGGAGTTCTTCGCCGGCGGGAAACGCAATCTATACCAATCACCACCAAATTCACACCGAAGAACCGCCATTAACCCCTCTTCCCACCCCTATATCTGCTTTCCTTCAAATCTCACCATAGCCCCTCGAATAACACATTTTCTTTCGCCGGAATCCTACCGCCGACGAACGTCACTTCACCCAAACAACCCCAAATTAACACCCCAACATCCTCTCTCCCTCCTCTACCCAACCCCCATAGCTATGTGTCTCGAATGTGGCCGGAGCGGCTCGAATGTTCATTTCAATCTCTCCGGCCAAAACCCTATAATGACCAAAATGCATGCAAATGATGTCAAAAGGTCCCTAGACCTTCCTCATAAGGATTTGATCACCAATAGAGCTTAAGCGACCTTAAAATTGACTGATTCTGGAAGATGTCAACTGGCCGGAGTTCTTAGTGAGTTTCTTCTTTTTTATTGTCCTTTATGAATTGCGTTTTCTTTCTTCGTTTCTATTTTCTGCATGATAAATTCTATGGCGTTGCTTGAATAGTTAATTTGTTTCTTTCATTTTTGTTAAGTTTCAAGTAATTAGTCTAAATTCTTTGAAGCCAATAGTATATTCTGATATAAGTGGTATTGTGACTTCTTTTGATTAAGCATGTTTTTATGTTAGTTTTTAATTAAGATTCTCTGATTAATTAGTTTTGTTCAAATTAGATTTGGTCGACTTTAGTTTGATATGATATCTTCATAATGATTAATTAGCATAATTGTTGAATTCAAATTAAGGGTTTGATTCGAATTTGGTTTTAATTATAGTAGTACAGAATTGAGATTCACTAGGAATAAGATGAAGCGTTGGGGGGTTATTTTAGTAATTTTAGTTGGTTCAAGGTTAATGTAGGTTTTTGGCAGTAGGGTAAAAATAATGTGTAACCCCTAGAATCTTCTAGAAAAGGGTTACTTGGGTTATAAGTCAGAAAATGAGGGGGTTAAATGGGTAAATGGTGAGGGACTTAATTGAAAATAAAATAGGAGGGCTGCTCATTAAGTTGTCTATATAAGGAAGTCACCTTTACTTCTTTTACAAGTTTAGAAGTTCCAAAAAATTTCCCAAAAGTTCCTATAACAATTTCAGACTTCAATTTGAGTTTTTTTAAACCTTTTAAAATCCAAAAATATTAGAAAATCAACAACAAAAAACCAAATAGTACTGTTACATTGGAGAGTTCAAGTTTAAATTCGATTTTAGCTATTAAATTTATTCTTCTAGTCCCTGAAGTTTCAGAAGCTATTGGTTGCTAATTTTCGAGTGAATTTGGTTCATTTCAAGTTTATTGCTAGTTGTTTGCTGATTGTGATGGTGTAGTGTGATCAATTTGTCTATTAGACATTGCTGAAGGTTGATCTACCAAGTTTAGTTTGTTTTTTTTAAAAACATCTATGAGTTTTGAACTTTTGTTAAATCCTGATGTGATCTGCTAATCATCTGTTGTTGATACTCTATTGATTTGTTCTTCTTCTTCATCAAATTTCAATATCAGGTACTTCTCCGACTCTCACGTTGATGAAGCTGTAGGAATGGAATTGAGGTGTTACACATAATCGTTTGATTTGTCTGGAGAATGTACATTGTTTACTGTATATATTTGAATCAAGCATATTCAGTTCTCAACATTTGCTAGCTCTGTGTAATTAAGGACTGTTCGAACTATTACAATTGCTTGATTTGTTATACTAGTTTAATTACAATTGCTGCCTTCTTCTATTTGTTTGCAAAACTGAACATTCTGTTTTGAATTTCACATCTATATTCCTTGTAGAAAAATCTTGCCATATTCTCAATTGTAGTGGAATAAAAGATTGTTAGACTATATAGCTTTAATTTTTTTTCATTCATATGGCTATGAGTTTAATCCTGGCGTGAAGTATATTACTGTTCATTTTGAAAGCTGAAACATGAATTTAAGGTGATTAGGGAATTGATTATGTTACGCTGAAATTAATAATAGTTTTCAGATTTTAGCCTTAAGGAAAGTTACATATGTAGAGATTAATTAATAATACATAGACCTATTATGTTTTGTAACAAGATTGAGATTGTGCGGGTTGCGTTTAACAGCATCAGTTTAGTCATGAGAGGTAGATGATCATTTAAACTTGTAATCAAAAAATAAATAAAAAAAATTGTGTTGCAATTATATTCAATTAAGCTGTTGGTCTATTCAAATTTTTATGATTTATATCACATTGTAAGTAATGTTCTAACTCAAATATGCTTCATTGTTTACTCTCTCAAATATTAGAGTTGTAAATCCCATTGTAATTGTAATTTAACTTGATAAAGGTTTTATATAATAAATGACTGTTGGACTAAGTTTGGGCCTATGCAGATGTATTTGGCCCATATGGTTGGGTCTTGGATCCACGCTACTTGTGCGATTCAATAGTTTGTGTACTTGGGCTAACAATTCAGGCCCAAAAGCCTTGTTGAAATATGAGTGAAAGTCAAGGTCCAAGTATAGTGACACTTAAAAATAAATACTTTGGAATATGGAAAATTAATTTATAAATATGAAATCAAGTTTTGAATTAAGTAGCGGGTTCAAGCTAAAAGGTTTTACCCTTTTGTTTGAATCCGGACTTGAATTTGAGACTCGAATTTATATTCATATATTAATTAACCTTTAGAGACAAAATAAAAAATAGAGAATTTAGTTACTTTAGTTCGGCCTTTTAAAAATAAATGAGACGAGCCTCGCCAAATCAGAATATACAATTGCGGGGCCCTCATTAATTACTTACTAAAAATACTTAGCATTCGGGATAGGCCATTTAGCGAATTTCACGGCCTTCCCAAAAGATATAACCCGTTAGCCGCTTTAGGCACGATTTTTAATAATTTTACCTTCCTAATATGGGTGTGCATTTCATGCAACCCAAATCCAAATCCGAAAATGTTGAATAAGATTGTGTCGAGGATCCGGGTACATTTCATGTGACGTGATCCGAAAATACAATCTTAAACGACGTATATTTTCTTAAATAAAAAAATAATAATTGATAAAAAGCGGTATATAACTTTAAAATTGCACTATAGGTTCAACATGTATTAAAATCAGATATTTTAGCCAAATATGGCAATTGAGCGACCGTGCTAGAACCACGGAACTCGGGAGTGTCTAACACCTTCTCCCGGGTTAACAGAATTTCTTACTCGGATTTCGGGTTCGCGCCTGTTAAATAGAGTCAAACCCTTTCCTCGATTCGGGATTCAAACCGGTGACTTGGGACACCATAAATCTCTTAAGTGGCGACTCTGAATCTTAAATAAAAAAATGAATCCCGTTTCGATTGTCCTTTAAGTGGAAAAACTCCTTCTTTATTATACCCTTTCTCGGGGTGTAGTAAAAGCCCTAAAGCCTATTTTGGGAAAAAGGAGGTGTGACAGCTCTGGCGACTCTGCTGCGGAAAAGAACCCCGAATTTTGGTTCAGGGTTCAAGAATTCGAGCTCAGTTAAATTGTTGTATTTGGCTTTATTCGATTTTGTTACATGTTCCATGCCTTACGTGCTAAATGTTTTACCGCTTTAATATTTGTTGAATTGTATATAAACTGTCGCGAATCCCTTCCTCTTTCTGAGTCTTCTACATCATGGAGAAGGGTGCACTTCGTGTAGCTTCTGTCCTGTTAGAATCTTTTTTCCCAGTTTAGAACGAGGTTTGGATACGTTGCAAAGCCGGGCGAGCTTCTGTATCCCTGTTACGCTGCCTCCCCCTCGGCCCAAGTTGTCCACTCGGGTAAGCCAGGTCTAGACCAATAAACCTAGGGTTTAAACCTAGATGAACAATAAACTCATGCCGGATCCCTAGTAGGACGCTTATTTGCATCGCGTGCATTTTGACTTAAGGGACTAAATACAGGGGTTGGGTCCGTCTAGGACAGGTGACCCGAATTGAAATGACCATCTGATGCATATTACGTGCTACTTGCATTTATTTGCTCGGCTCCGCATGCTAACCGGCTTGTAAACAATGAGTGAAAAATTGTGAAAATAACAGTGTTAGGACTAAGGGAGGATAATCATTTATTGTGAAAACCCAATGCCCAAATAGTACCGAAATGCTGCCGGATTTTTGAAAAAAAAATAGAAAAAGAGAAAATATTTGAAAAAAAATAGAAAGGAATTGTTGGTAAAAAATAGTCTTGATTTTAGCCAATCGGCCCTAACTACACTGGTTTGATTCTCACCGGTTGTGAGATACGTAGGCAATCCTCATCGGGTCCAACCACCCCTTTTGCAAAAAATAGACAACATATGTCAAATTTTAAATTTTATTATAAATAAGTCGGGTGATGTCATTCTTGTTTAAAATAAGACGAATGTCGCTCAAAAGGACGCCGGAAGGCCATTTTTGCAAGAATAGCCACCCTGAGTCAATTTAAAACGGTTTGCGGGCACAGCCTTAAAATTTACTTTTCAGAAGTGCTGAAAGGCCGTATCCGCAAAATCAAGTTTGGTCATCTAAACTTTTTATAAAAATAACCATTTTGTCAAATAAGATATTATATGGCCAGTTTTGTTAAAATAGTCACAAATGACATTGAAACCTTCTCAGTCTTGTGCAGGCCTGTGGCGATGCTGAATGATGCCCCACGAGCCCAAAGATGAGAAATTTTGATCATCGAGTGTGTATCCTCTGAAACAAAAAAAAAAATAGTCACTTTGCCAAAATAAGCCATTACATGGCCAGTTGTTGTTAAAAAATAGTCTCAATTGACATTGAAACCTTCTCAGTCTTGCGGAGGCCTGTGGCAATGCCGAATGATGCCCTACGGGCCCCCAAGATGAGAAATTTTGATCATTGAGTATGTAGCTTTTTTAAATAAATTTTTTGCAAAAATAGCCATTAATCATTAAATTCCTTCAAATAAATGTGCAGGATGAATTCGAATGACATCGAAACCTTCTCAGTCCTGAGCGAGATACCCCTTAAGCTCCATATATGGTGGGATGACCTCGGAGAGGGAAGAAAAAAATTAGTGGTAAATATTCTAGGTGGCCTTGTGGGACTTATGAACATAAAACCAAGAAAGGATATTGTCGAAGCATTGATACCGTTTTGGGACCCGACTCGAAATGTCTTCAGATTCTCTGATTGTGAGCTCATACCAACATTGGAAGAAATAGCAGGATATGCCGGTCTTAACGAAAAAATGCGAAATAGATATCCCTTGTCACCAAGACCGGTCACACTCCACAGGTTTTTAGATTTGCTGAGTATCAGTCGGGATGTCCAAGACCCGTGTCTGGAGGATGGATATTGTACTTTGCATTTTCTCTATCATCGATATGGCAACCCGAGGGGTTTCTAAGAACCCAACACCGGCCTAACACATGCTGGAAATAAAGACAAATGGGAGGCTCAGCAAGGGTTAGCATTTATGGTGGCCTTCCTAGGAGTCGTAATTTTCCCAAGGAAAGATGGAAATATAGACCTCGGGCTAGTAGGAATAGTGGATGTAGCTATGAAGAAACCTACTAGCACGGTGGTTTCTTTGATCATAGCGAAAATATATCGGGCTTTAACTAAGTGTCGGAAAGGGGAGAAATTCTTTCAGGGGTGTAATCTCTTATTGCAAATGTGGATCCAAGAACATTTATGCCATCGCACGGGATACATGAATTTCGGTTTGACTGGACTTAGTTGCATCAATGAGTTTGAAACCCGGGTTACAGGCATCAAATTTCCCAAAGGTGTTCAGGCCTGGTCATCATGTTTGAGATCTTTAAATGCGGATAAGGTTGAGTGGGCTTATGGGTGGCTTCCCGATACTGAAGTTGTCTACACTTCAGCAGAAGTCCCATATATTATTCTAATGGGTATTCAAAGCATACAACCTTATGCACCTTACAGGGTCCTGCGGCAATTTGGGAGGTTCCAAACAATACATAATGATGAGGATTTGAGTGAACAAATTATTGAGTTGGGTCCCAAAGCTACCTTCCCGGAAGCAAGAATTAGAAAGATATGGAATGAAAGTCGGTTTCTGCAACCTGACACTATGGTACAAGATCGAGCAAAAGGCAAAGTGGACCCCAAGTATTTGATTTTGTTCAGCAAAAGGCTCCAGATTCCTGGGAGACCCGCTAAGAGACCCCATGTACAACAATTTACTGATGGAGCCCAAGTCCAATGGGAATGGTTATCAAAAGAGAAAGAATACCGAGCTAAAATTGGGACGTTAGAGCAACAGATGCGGGACCTTCAATTTGGGAAAAGTGTGCAAATTCCGGCTGATGAAAGGGAGAAAAAGAAATTGGCCCAGGAAAATGAAACTCTTAAGGCATAGATTCAACAAATGAAAATCGATGCTAGAAATCGAGAAAGAAGCGTGTCTGATGAACGATTGATCAAGGGGTTGAAAAAACAAGTCTCGGATTGCCAAGAAGAGTTAGAAAAATCTGAAAGGAACATGGCGAGACTTCGAGCACACTGGGCCAAGAAAACTGAGGAAAGAGCCCAGTATGTTCAACAGATAAAAAGAGACTATGAAGGGACCGTTGCCAACATGAGAAGAAAAGCAAATGCTCGGGAAGAAAAAGCGGCCCGGTTAGACCAAAATTTTCAGGCTGAAAGGGATCATTGTTATGAGATGATTGCTGAAATGCAAAAGGAAATAAAATGACTACAAGATCTTCATCTCTAAGATTCTTAAGTACTTGAAGCTCGGACCCGACAAATAAGTCGACTTCTCCAGGAAAATGGTCAAATTAGGAAAAGAATTCGAGGCATTGCACGTTCTGTTGTTAAAGGGTGCCAGTATGGTGAAAAGATGTGTTATGCCACTTCTTCTGCAGCAGTGATGATATTTGTCCGATAAATTATGAATGATTTTGGAGCAATTACAAAGGGGTCTTGCGAGCAGGCCTGCAGCGATGCCAAATGATGCTCCGCAGGCCCCAGGGTTTGAACCTTTGATGTACTCGTAGAAAGAAAAATAGTAATCAAGTTTTGAGTCTGTATTTTGATTTTGAAAATGAAAATAATAGCTTAGTATTGATGTAATCAGTTGTCATTAATGAAAATTTGAAAATTCCCAAAAATTATATTTTTATTTTTGATTTTATCTGATTCAAGCACAGTTGCGATATATAGGCAATTTTCATAGGACCAAACGTAACCATATAAAAAATATAAAAAAATACAGTAAGAATAAAAGTCAAAATAACAGTGAAAAAATAAAAGAAAAATGGAAAAGAAAAAGAAAGAAAAAGAGAAAGAGAGAGGGAAAAGCCGCAACAAAAAAAATGGCAAAGCAAAGAAAAAATGCGAGAATAAAAGAAAGAAGCCATAATTGAGAAAGCCGGGATGACGCACGTGGCCGAGCAAATGCATACCGATAATTGCCTAAGTGCATCCATGCTCCAAATGTGCGACTATTTGTTTGATAATGCCCTATCCACTAATAACGTTATTGTTGTTAATGAGTACAGACATGTGATTTTAGTTAGCTGGCATTCTGGCAACTCGTCCATATAATACCCGCTCCAAAGATATGCCGAAAATGGTTAGCCAAGAGATTGAAGCAACTATTGTTGACCCAGCTACGGAGGAAGAAATAGTGGATGTTAATGCTATGAAAGAGGAAATGTACAAGCTGAAACAACAAATGGCCGAAATGTACCAGGCCTGGGCAAAGGGACAACCCTTGCCAACTTATCCAGCCAATCCTATCTATGTCCCGCCACCAGTTCAATCACAAGATCCTCCTATCGTGAACTCTTCTCCGGCCTACCCTACATATCCACCATATTATGCAACCACTTCTCAAATACCACCACCTCCACCACCAAAGAAAATCCCACCACCTCCACCACCAGTTGCTCCTGTGTACGTGGCTCCTCCACCTGCCATGTTACACAAGTCTTCAAGTGAACCTTTGTTCCACACTCAAGAAAACCATTACTATCCACCCGAGCCCA
The DNA here is from genome assembly GCA_026770625.1 of Nicotiana glauca. Classification (NCBI taxonomy): domain Eukaryota; kingdom Viridiplantae; phylum Streptophyta; class Magnoliopsida; order Solanales; family Solanaceae; genus Nicotiana; species Nicotiana glauca. The sequence goes on from MU746724.1 coordinate 64,674, forward strand.
CTTTTAACCTCATGAGCCTTACTCTTATACTCCTCTTATTGATATATCTGAAGAAGAAAAACCTCCCAAGAACCCTGAGCAGGAGGAGGTGATACACAAAGTAAAAAGACTAGAACAATCGTTCCGAAACATGCAAGGTCTTGGAGGACAAGTAAGTGTCGTTTATAAAGACATGTGTTTGTTTCCAGAAGTCCAACTGCATGTGGGTTTCAAATTGCCGAAGTTTGATCTTTATGATGGGCATGGTGACCCCATGGCCCTTTGAGGGGGTTTTGTAGCAAAATGAGGGGTGCTCGAGGAAAAGATGAATTATTAATGGCATACTTCAGCCAAAGCCTCAGTGGGTCGGCTTTAGAGTGGTATACTAGGTAGGATTACACCTGATGGTATACATGGGATGACTTAGCCCAAGCCTTTGCAAATCATTTTCAGTACAATCTGGAGATTATTCCCGATCGTCTTTCTTTGACGAAGATTGAAAAGAAACCTGGGGAGAGTTTTAGAGAATATGGATTTCGATGGAGAGAGCAGGCCGCGAGGGTCGATACGCCTATGAAAGAGGGTGAGATGGTGGATTACTTTTTGCAGGCTTTAGAGCCTACCTATTACGGCCATTTGGTGTCAGCGGTGGGGAAAACTTTCAATGAAGTTGCAAAGATGGGAAGCATGGTAGAAGAGGGTTTGAAGTCAAATAAAATTATGAGTTACTCTGAAATAAAAGCGACTACCCAAGCCATCCAGACTGGCACTAGAGGGGTTTTGGGAAAGAAGAAGAAAGAAGAAGTTGCTGTGGTGGAATCTAGGACATGGTCCAGGGGTCCTTCAACCTATTATCACCAGCCCCATCCACGTCACCAATCCTATCCACATACACCATATGGCCCACCACAACCTTACTATCCACCCCCCGTTCCCCATTTCTCAGTTCACCATGCCCAAAATTATCCTCAACCTCAAGCACCCTGGCGTGCACCCACTCCCCATAACACCTATCATACCCAAAATGCATGCCCACCTCCCAGAACATACAAAAACTCCGGTGGAACTGGTTTCCGACCAAACCCCACTGACAAGAACGACAGGTTGCAAAAGAAAAAGGCTTTCACTCCACTAGGAGAATCTTATACTAGCCTGTTCCACAGGTTGGGGCAGTTTGGAATGCTAAACCCAATTGAGACAAAAATACCAAACCCTCCACCGAGGAACCTGGACCATCCTGTAAATTGTGAGTATTGCTCAGGGGCGCCAGGTCATGATACGGAGAAATGTTGGCATCTGAAAACTGCTATTCAGGAACTTATTGATACCAGGAGAATTGAGGTTCAGGCTCCCGAAACTCCCAATATCACGCAGAATCCATTACCAACTCATCATGAGGCTCACATGATCGAGTTAGTGCAGAGGGGAGAATGCAAAAAGGCATCGCAAACGGTAATGATGATTAAGGCGAGTAAAAGTAAGGCAAATGAGAAATCAATTGGTGGGAAAGCATTAGTCGCTGTAGGATAGGCGGTCAATGAGCCAGTGTTGATAGTGAAGCCAGAACCTGTTAAAGTAACAATACCAAGAGCAATTGTTAAGCCCGTGTTGGTTGTAAAGGGTGCTAATATAGAACCGGTTATCATTAAACCAGCGGTTCAGTTGCCTGTGGCTAGTGTAAAGGCTGTACCGTGGAATTATGACCGGGTGAGTGTGATGTATATGGGAAAAGAAGTTAAAGATGAAGTATGCGAAACTCATGGTTTGACTAGATCAGGGAGATGTTTGCCCCTGAGGAATTAAGAAAGGTTAGAGCAGCTAAAGAAAATCTAGCATCGGTAAAGAAAGCTGTTACCGAAGAAGTTAAGGAATTTTTGAGAAAGATGAAGGCACAGGACTATTCAATCGTGGAACAATTAAGGAAAACGCCGGCGCAAATTTCACTATTGTCTCTACTAATCCATTCGGATGAACATTGCCGGGCGTTGATGAAGATTTTAAATGAAGCACATGTGCCAGATAAGATTACTGTGAATCATCTTGAGAAGATTTCAAACAAAATTTTTGAGGTTAACAGGGTAACATTTTCCGATGATGAGTTGCCGTTGGAAGGAACTGAACATAATAGAGCCCTGTACCTTACAGTGAAGTGCGAAGATTCTGTGGTGACTCGGGCGTTAATTGATAATTGGTCTAGTGCCAATATTAGCCCTCTATACACTCTAGAAAAGCTGAAGGTTGACAATGAAAGAATTCATAAGAATAGTATCTGTGTAAGGAGATTTGATGGCGGAGGGAAGAATACAGTGGGAGATATTGTACTGGAGCTCACAATAGGACCTGTGGAATTCACGATGGAGTTCCAAGTGCTTGATGTTACCGTATCTTACAATCTTTTACTGGGTCGACCATGGATCCACGCTGCAAAAGCAGTGCCGTCAACTCTGCATCAAATGGTCAAATTTGAATGGGATCGGCAAGAGATCGTGGTCCATGGGGAGGACAATTCTTGCAATAATATTACACCCTTCGAGGAAGTTGAAGATGATAAAGGCCCATAGGTGTACCAAGTTATGTATACAGTTCCAGTTGCTAAAATCCCGGAAGGGGAGTATGTTCCTGTGCCTAAGGTGGCTGCCGCATCTGTTATGGTGGCAACATAGATGTTAAAGAATCGATTTCTTCCCGAAAAGGGTTTGGGAGCTTCACTACAAGGTATTATACAGCCAGTGTCTCTTCCTGGTAATATTGTCACTTTCAAGTTAGGGTTTAAACCCACTACTGCTGACATAAGGAGAGCCAGAAAGATGAAAAGGAGAGTGTGGACCCTTCCTAAACCTATTCCTCGCCTCTCCCGTTCTTTTGTCTGGTCTTGTACTAAAAGGCGCCCAGCAACAGTAATGCCCAGTTCTGTGGTGATAGAACCCGACAGAGAGTTGATCGAAAGGTTTGAAAGATTGTTTGAAGTGAATATGGCGGGAGCAGGTAAAGGTCCAAGCAAAATTGATGTGCAGTTTGTGGGATCTCAGGCCAATCTTAATAATTGGGAAGCTACTCCTCTTCCAACTCGGAAGGAGTCGTGGTAGTTAGTTTT
>MU746724.1:68943-95271 GCA_026770625.1 Nicotiana glauca
TTCTCTTTCTTATACAGTCCATTTTATGCTGATTCCAATGATGTGTCATGCATGAGGAGTTCCCGGCCTAGTCTTGATAACCAATATGAAATAGTAATACAATAAATTGAATGTGATGATGAGGAGGAGTATGATGACGAGGAAGCCCTGGAAGAAATCAGTAAAGAATTAAGCCAATTTGAGAAAAAACCCAAACCTAACTTGAATGACACTGAGGCAATCAATTTAGGGGATCAGGAAAATGTTCGGAAAACAAAAATAAGTGTTCATTCGGAAGCCCGCTCAGGGAAGAAATGATCAAGTTGTTGTTTGAATACAAAGATATTTTTGCATGGTCATACGATGATATGCTGGGTCTGAGTACTGATCTGGTGGTCCACAAATTGCCTACTTATTCGGAATGCCCTCCTGTCAAGAAGAAGCTGAGGAAATTTAAGACAGATATCAGTGTGAAAATCAAAGAAGAAGTCAATAAGCAGTTTGAGGCGAAGGTCATATGGGTTACCCGATATCTCACCTGGTTAGCCAATGTCGTGTCTGTGCCAAAGAAAGATGAAAAGACCAGAGTGTGTGTTGACTATCGTGATCTCAATAAGGCGAGAGAAAAAGACAACTTCCCATTGCCAAACATCCATATATTGATTGACAATTGTGCTAAACATGAGATTTGTTCTTTTGTGGATTGTTATGCGGGATATCACCAGATTTTGATGGATGAGGAAGATGCGGAAAAGACGGCATTCATTACGCCTTGGGGAATCTACTGTTATAGGGTTATGCCGTTTGGGCTGAAGAACGCAGGAGCAACATACATGAGGGCGATGACCACCATGTTCCATGATATGATACATCGAGAAATTGAAGTTTATGTGGATGATGTAATTATCAAGTCAAGAAAGCAGTGTGATCATGTTAAAGACCTGAGAAAGTTTTTCAGAGGTTTCGCAGGTATAATCTCAAACTCAATCCGGCAAAGTGTGCATTTGGAGTCCCATCAGGGAAGTTGTTGGGGTTTGTGGTAAGTCGACGTGGTATTGANCAGCAGGTTCATTGCTCAGCTCACAGCAACTTGCGAGCCTATCTTTAAGCTACTGAAGAAAGACGTTGCGGTCAAGTGGACGGATGAATGTCAGACAGCATTTGACAAAATTAAGGAGTATTTGGCCAGTCCACTTGTGTTGGTTCCGCCAGAGCCGGGAAGACCCTTGATCCTTTATCTGACAATGTTGGATAATTCTTTTGGCTGTGTACTGGGGCAGCATGATGTTACGGGAAAGAAAGAGCAGGCAGTTTACTACCTCGGCAAGAAGTTCACATCTTATGAGGTAAAATACACTCAACTGGAGAGAACATGCTGTGCTTTGACCTGGCCAGCACAGAAGTTGAAACATTATTTGTCAGCATATACCACTTATCTCATCTCACGGTTGGATCCATTGAAGTACATTTTTCAGAAGCCCATGCCCACAGGGAGGCTTGCTAAGTGGAAAATCCTGCTCACAAAATTTGATATTGTCTATGTGACCCGTACTGCGATGAAAGCACAAGCAGTGGCTGATCACCTAGCGGAGAATCCAGTTGATGATGAATATGAACCTTTGAAAACATACTTCCCTGATGAGGAGACAATGCATATTGAGGAATCAGAACAAGATAAAAAACCTAGGTGGAAATTCTTTTTTGATGGGGCTGCCAATAACAAAGGCGTTAGGGTAGGAGCAGTACTTATTTTTGAAACAGGGCAACATTACCCTGTTACAGCTCAGCTTCATTTCTTCTGCACTAATAATATGGCTGAATACGAGGCATGTATCTTGGGTTTGAGGTTAGATATAGACATGGGTGTACAAGAGATCTTGGTCATGGGTGACTCGGATCTTTTGGTGCATCAAATTCAAGGAGAATGGGAGACACGAGACTTAAAGCTCATACCGTACCGGCAGTGTTTGCATGAACTGTGTCAGCGATTTCAGTCAATAGATTTCAAGCACATTCCAAGGATTCATAATGAAGTTACTGACGCTTTAGCCACTTTGGCATCAATGCTGCATCATCCAAATAAGGCTTATGTGGACCCATTAAAGATTCAGGTCCGGGATCAGCATGCCTATTATAATGTGGTGGAAGAAGAGCTTGATGGGGAGCCTTGGTTTCATGATATCAAAGCATAAAGTATGCAATAAAGACTAGGTACATGATACTCTAATTAGGGAAATAGGCCAGGCAAATCAATCAACATATTTGTGCACAAATATACGGCAAAATACAACTTTAATTCTAGAAAATAATTTTCAGAATAATGAACGAAATTGAAAACCTAGGAAATCAGTATTAATCGAGGAAAGTATCCCAATATTAAGGAAGCAATTCGAAATCAATACCAAACCATAAGGAAAATATGCAGAATCACAATTTTAAGGCAAGTATCACAGTCTCAAAGAGGGCTTGTAAGAATCAATATAAAATAACCATGTAAACAATTAAAGAAACCTTAAGCGAAGATCAAAGAATGGTAGGGGAATGAAACACTAGCAACAAAATTAAAGAAAAGAGCATGGAACTCAGAGAAGAACCCAGAAGAACACACAAACAAGCAAAATACAAACACAAACATATAAACCTTGGGTTTCATCATACTTAAGCAAAATGTTTAGAAATATTATTGAGAATCACGAATCAGTACTCAAAATTAGAAAACAAAGTGATTTTGAAAAGGTGTTCAGAAACCCTAGTTTCAAAAATGGAACAAAAACGTTTAAAACTTGAGAAATCGTAAAGATTGAGTAGAGAGTAGTGCAAAACATAAAGGCGTGAGTTAAAAATCGTTAAAAATATTGAGATTCAAGAGGTTTGGGTCAAGATTAGGGTTTCATAAGAAACCAGTGAGAGAAATGAGATTAACCTGGCTGTGAAACTTTAGGAATAATAGTGTTTCGATCGCGGATGGGCGTTCGCGTAGTAAAGTGTGTTCAGCTGAGGTGTCATGCATAAGCCTACGCGATTGCAATGTTTGTTCTGCATTTGCCTAGTTCTGGAGCATGTGTTCACCATGTTCACGAGTCTGAGATCATATTCATGTAAGGCATTTTGGTGGAGTTGGAAGTTGTTCTTTATGATTGCGAGTGTTTGTTTGCGATCGTGAAAGGCAAATCACTGGGCAAGCCGTTAAAACTCATTTCGAGGGTTAGAGTTATTAAATCACATTTTGAGGTAGAGAGCTCAGTTTTTGACGATTTTGAAGGGGATTTCAAGATTTGGATTGAGGTCAGTATTTTTTATTCGGATTTGTTTATTATTCATAATTCCATCTTAGTTTTTATTATTTAATTGGTGAATTATAGTGAAGAAATGGGGTATTTTGTTCAAACTTTTCAAAAATAAAAATTGAGGATTTGAAGGTCGATTTGGAGTCAAAATTAAATGGATTTTGTATGGTTGAACTCGTTATTAAATGGATATTCGGAATTTATGAGTTTGGCCCGGTTCTAGGTGTGAGCCCAAGATTGACTTTTTGGGATGACTTTTTAATTTTGATTAAGATCAAAACTTTATTATTTGAAATTGTTTCCTATGCATTATTTGTTGATATTGAATGGTTTGTGACTAGATTCGAGTCGTTTGGAGGCTGATACACATGGGAAAGGTCTTGTTGAAGTATTGACTTGCGCGTTTTGAGGTAAGTAACACATTTAAACTTGGATTTGAGGGTATTTAACCTTGAGAACTATGTTATATGAATGATTTTGGGGTGAAGTACGCGCTAGGTGACGGGTGTGTGTGCGCACCGGTGTATTCATAATTTTGTGAGGCCTTTAGGCTATTACGAGGCATGTTCTGCCATCATATTCTATTATATACGTGTAACGACCTGATCAGTAGTTTTGAGATCTAGCTCATTGCTCGGCGGTTTGAGACCTTGGGTAGCTTCACTTCATATTTTATGACTTGCACGCATAGCGAGAATGTAATTTTGGAAAGTTCAGATTTGATTCCGATAGAAAATTCTAATTTCGAAATATGTAAGTTGGAATAATTGACTAAGGTATGAATTTTGAGTAAACGACCTCAAAATTGGAATTTGAAGGTTCCATTTGGTTCGTATGATTATTTTGGACTTTGGCGTATATTTGGGTTGAGTATCAGGTAGTCCGACAACATTTCATTGCTTGTTATGGAAATTTGGCATATTGAAGGTTTAAGAATTTCATAAGTTTGGTTTGAAGTGGACTTTAGTTTTATCGATGTTCATTTGAGGTTCCGAGCCTTGGAATAGGTCCATACCGTGATTTTTGACTTGTATGTAAAGTTTGGTTTCATTCCGGAATGTTTCGATATGATTCAGACGTGTTCATCCAAGTTTGGAATTTTGAAAGTTGAATGAAAGATTTTGATCGTCAATTCATGATTTTGATGTTATTTTTGGAATTTTGAGCCTTTGGATAAACTTGTATAAGGTATTGGGACTTGTTAGTGTGATTGGACAGGGTCCCGGTGGACTCGGATGAGATTCAGGGTGGTTTCGTACCAAGTTTGGGTATTTAGATGTTGTTGGTTGCTGGTGCTAGTGTCGTGCTTCGTGACTACGGAGAAGGTTTTTTGGACGATTGGGTTCATCCTGAATGCGATGAGGAGGTCGTGAACGCGGAGAAGGCACTAGGTTACCCTTTGCAAACGCGACAGTAAGTCGCGAACGCATAAAGGGATGGGGAGCTGGGGGACCTGGAGTCGTTAAGCCTCCGCGAATGTGGAGGTTTTACCACGAACGTGAAGCAGTAGGATCTAAAGGCATCACGAACGCGATGTAGGTGACGCGAGCGCGGCATAGGTGACGTGAACGCGGCGTAGGTGATGCGAACACGAAGAGGAATTTTTGAGGCAGTGATTTTAAGTCTTCACGATTGCAAAGATGCTCCTACGATCGCAATGAAGGACGGGCCTATGCAGAATGGTTTAAGTCGGGATTTTTTCCCATTTCACCCATTTTTCACTTGGTTGGGCGGCTTTTGGGGTTCTTGAAGAGGAGATTCTTGTCATCCACTGTGAGGTAAGCTATTCCCACCTATTATGAGTTAAATACATGAGTTATATATGGATTTATACATGAAAATATGGAAATTATAGGATTATGAAGAAAAACCTAGAATTTAGTGTTTTTTGAATTTGACCACGAAATTGGACATGGTATTGGGAACAAATTATATTTTGAGTTCGTAATGTTATGGGTAATGTTTATCTTTAAATTTTTTTTGTATCTGGGCACATGGGCCCGAGGGTTGACTTTATTGACTTTTCGAGCGAAGTTAGGAATTGTTATAAAATGATTAATTATGGGTATTAGAGTATATTTTTATTAGTTTGCATGTTGTTTGACTAGTTTTGGATCGAAGTGCATTGGTTTGATGCGTTAGAGAGGCTTTGGAGCATGTTATGGAACTTTAGAGCAAGGTAAGTCTCATGTCTAACCTGTGAGGGGGAAACTACCCCTAGGTGATGTATTTGATATGTGCTACTTGTTGGGTTAATTAAACGGGTAAGGGGTAGAATTTAAAAGAAATTAGGCTAGGGGAAATTGGGTTCAAATTGGGGTGAATTTTGGGCTATAATTGGGGTAGGATTTAGGCTATGATTGAAATGAATTTGGGCTATTATTTAAATAGCTAATTTCCCCTTTTAAAATTATAAAAATAGCAAATTGATTTTTGGAAATAAATTAAAGGTACTAAAATAATTTATAATATATAATTAAAAATTTAAAAATAAAGAACTTAATTATTGTGAATATAAACGCAACTAAATCTAAAAAGAGGCTAATATTACAATTATATGTAGTTTAGCTTTAAAAATACTAAATAAATTTGTAAAAATATGCAAAACTTACCTTATCTATATTTTGGCATAGATATAAAAGTTCAATAAGTGAATCACCAAAATGATACCAAAATAATAATTTTTGAAAATAATTATTGGATTTTTATGGATAAAATAGGGGAATAGATAGATTTAAAAATCCTTTAAATAATTTAAAAAAAGTAATGAAACACGTGGATATACTTATATATATGCATACATATGTCATTTTAAAGTTATTCTGCATATTAAAAAATATATAGAAAAAATTGGGTGTCAACACCCGGACATGGTGTGACGACCCGACCCGTCGTCTCATGTGTTTCCGCTCTGTTTCCCCCATATTTTGTTGCTTTGTGTTTCAATATCAGTATTTGAGTTGATCGGGTTGAATGGAATTGGTTTAGTTGGAAATGAGGCACTTAGCCTCTTAGAAGGGAGCTTGTTTTGGAAAAAGTCAACCGGAAGTTGACTATATAGTTAGAGGGCTCGGATGTGAATTCTGGTGATTCGGTTAGCTGCGGGGGATGATGTGTGACTTAGGGGTGCAATCAGAATTGATTTTGGAGGTCCTTTGTAGAGTTAGGCTTGAATTGGCGAAGTTTGAATTTTGGCAAATTCCGGTTGATAGGTGAGATTTTGATCCGAGGGTTGTAATGGAATTTTGAGAGTTGTTGTAGCTTCGTTAGGTGATTTTGGATATGTGTGCAAAATTACTGGTCATTCGGACGTCGTTTGGTCGGGTTGTTGATCGAATGTGAATTTTGGAAGAATTTGATAAACTTAGGCTTTGATTTGGTGAAATTTGGTGATTTTGGTGTTAACGGTAATGTTTCGATGGTTCGAGTAAGTTTGAATAAGGTAATAGGTCATATCTGTGCTTTTGGTTGAGGTCCCGGAGGCCTCGGGGTGAATTCGGGTGGTTAAACGGAGAATTCGGAGTTTATTGCATGTTTGAAGTTGCTGGTTCTGTCATTTCCGCATCTGCGGAAAAGGGACTGCATAGGCGGTTCCACAGATGCGGCGGGGAGGTTGCAAATGCGGTTCCTGGAGGCTTGGTAATTTCCGCAGAAGCGGAAAAAAGTTCGCAAATGCGGCGACCGCATAAGCGGTTCTAGACCGCATAAGCGGTGCCTGGGGATTTAAGTCAGACCGCATCAGCGGTCATTTGGACGCATATGCAGTGACCGCAGGTGCGATTATTTAGCCGCAGAAGCGATAATTGCTATTGGCAAAAGGATTTATATCATTATTTCATCCGCGAACTTATGTCATTTTTCCTCCATTGTGGAGCGATTTTAAGAGTTTTGAGGCGATTTTGAAGAGGAATTCAAGGGAGAATGATTAGAGGTAAGGTCCTTGGCCAAATTATTCAAGTTTATGGTAGAATTGACATGGAAATTGGTTTAAATCCATAAAAAAGGGGTAAAGCTAGGGCTTGAGTTTTAATGTAATTGGGATTTGATAGGTCATTTGAGCTCGGATTTGGGAGTTCTTGGTATGAATGGACTCGTGACGAGACAAGGAATCCGGTAATGTGAGTTTTGTAATTTTTCGAGGAGCGGGCCTAGGGCTCGGGTTTTGCTAGATTCGAGATTTTTGCTATTTTTTATTGTTTCGATTGGGTATTGTTATATTGGTATATTGTGATGCATTCGCTCTGATTTTGGATAGATTCGACGCGCGTTGAGGCCGATTTGAAGTGCAAAGGCATAGCGAGCTAGAGATTTCACTCGTTTGAGGTGAGTAATACTTGTAAATGATATCCTGAGGGTCTAAAACCCCGGATTTGCACACCATAGTGCTGTATTGTGGTGACTTGCACGCCAGGTATGAGCGTGGGGTAGAGCACCATTCGGGATTGTGCCTTGGTCCGTCCCGGTTGTTGATTTTACTGTGCAATTAACTGAAACTTGCTAGATTCTATCTTGAATTGGGCCGATTGCCATGTTTTAGACTTCGTGCCGGTTATTTGAACCCTGTAGTGGCTATTATCACTGTTTTCACGGAGCTTGGTATATTAAATGATTTTAGTCCTGAGTTAAACACTGTTTTTGAAATGTGCAGTCATAATGCTAAAGTTTAAAGACTTAAATTGCATTTATCTAATGTTTTGAGTTAAAAGCGATTACTTGACATTGCCCGAGTGGCTCATTTGTATGTTCTGGACTGAGGATGGATCGGGTTGCACGCCGCAGCGATGCTATGATGACATTGCGCTTGGGCTGTAGGAGCCCCTCCGGAGTCTGTACATACCCCCAGTGAGCGCGAGTACCCAAATGGATCAGGCTGCGCGCCGTAGCGATCATGTGCATTGCATTGCATTCATGGATTGGTTCCGGTTTGTACTACGTGGCATGACATTCAGCACTCTCATATCATTGACATCCATGCTGTTTCTTACACTGTGTACTAGATACCCTGATGTTATTTGTTAATAGAGTGATGTGCCCGAGGGGCTAACTTATGTGCGGACTTGCACTATTTGATAATGCATTCATATGCTTGACTATTGAAAAAAGGATATTTTCAAAAGAGGTTTTTAAACTGAGCCAGATATGTCCTAAAGGATTTTCACGGTTTTACTGTTTCTAAAAAGGGTGGTACTTTCATATATCGCATGATGGAGTGCTCTTACGTGATTTCTTGCCTCTCAATTATTATTTACTCTTATTACCACTGAGTTATAAGTACTCACTTTAGTCCCTACACCATGTGTGCAGATTCAGGTGTTCCGGGAGCATAGTCGAGCTATCTGCTGCTTTCAGAGCTTCTTAGGAGTTGTCGAGGTAGCAGCCTGACGTCCGCAGGACCCGACTCCTCCCCTATCTCTTTTATCATTTCCGCATTTTAGAACATTTGTATTACTGAGGATTGTTACTCCGTGTTATTAGAGGCTCTAGACTCATGACCCCAGGTCTTTGGGAGTTTTACTGGTGTTATCAAAATTCTCAGTATTGCTTCTATCTATCAGTTGAATCATTAAGCCTTGATATCTGTTATAAATAGTTAATTAACTGGTATAGAGTTGCATGCTCGGGTTGAGGGTGTTAAATGGTCGGGCTTGCCTAGCAATTGTGTTGGTCGCCATCACGACCGGGATTGGGGTCGTGACAAGTTGGTATCAGAACCAAGGTTACTAGGCCTCATGAGTCATGAGCCGGTTAGTAGAGTCTCGCGGATTGGTACGGAGACGTCTGTATTTATCCTCGAGAGGCTGCAGAACCTTTAGGAAAACATCCCATTCTTGGAATTATTATCGTGCGTACTTGATTCAGCTAGAGATATAACTCTTGAAATTCCTTCCACACTTTTGTATACGCACGTGAGCGCTCAGTAGTATATGTGCCTTGATGGCTTATGATTCCCCGATCAAGGGGCGAGATATAATCTCCGTGAGTTCATGTTGGGCCAGTCTGGAGGGCTTGAGGCTGGATCTTTGCCTATGGCTTGAGCATCGAGGTGCTGATTGTGTGAGCAAGTGTTTTGAACTTATATGTTCAGTATTATCCTTATTAGCCGGGATGGAGGTTGGATATCCTTGTGATGAGTATGTTAGTTTTGCGAGATGTATCTATACGACCTGGTGGTGACGAAGATGTCAGCTGGATGATAGATGACTAATAAGTGCTAGGTTCCGATTGTGATATGTTGTGTAGCCCGAGTCATGGGCGCGTGAAGAATATTTTTGTATCTCCTAGTTGGAAAGTTAAGTGCAATACTTGTGGCGGCATGCGTTCAGACTCAGGAAAACTAAATTGGCTGTAATATGTGTATGACGGTGGGAGGTGTGCTGAAATACTAAATCGAGGCGAAGCAGGTGGGTTATCTCCTACGGAGTATTCTTGCGTGGTATGAACCTTGTGTGTATGTTAGAAGATCTCATGTATAATTGAAGGGTATGTGTTGAAATTTGAGAATTTGGGTCGCTTAGAGAGTGGACTCAACTGAGGTGGAAATGAATGCGAGGTCTGCAAAGGATTTCAGTACCAGATGATCGGTGTTTTCATAAACTAGTAGATGGTTTGAGTCTAATTTCACTATAATATTATGGCATCATTAGAGTAAAAGTATTATGGGTCATTGGATGTGTTCTGATAGATGGCTTCGAGCCAAGTTGGGAAGGTTGCTACTAATTAGCTGGTTGCACGATTATGTGCTATGTAGCGGATCAGTTCTGGTTGCCGAAATTGAGCCGAGGATTGCACGTGTGAAGGAAAATTTTGATAAAGGTTAGACAATGCTTCATAGATGTGTGGAAATAATAGGATGTCTTGAGCTATTGCTGGTAAAGAATGCTTAGTTTATAGAGAAGGAAGATGGTTGTCTGTATTGGTATGAGATCATGTTCTGCGGTGTCAGAGTGCTAATAAGGCACGAGTAGTTCTGTTCGCTAAGTCAGATAATTTACAGTTGTGTAAGAGTGAATGACTCTCGAGAATGGTTTTATTGTGTTAAAGATTTGGCATGTAATAATCACGTGTCTTAAGGTTGTGTATGTGGCTAGGGACTGTGTTTTCATTGAGAAAAGATCAAGACTTGTGGTAATTTATGTAATTATGGGATTCTATGTATCAGTATCTGGAAAGTAACGGTAGCGAATTTCAGATTCGCAGGAAGTTCTTCGGGGTAAAGTACTCTGGAATGTGGTATTTCTAGGAACGGTTGAGAGAGTATTCAGTGGCCATGGGTCTTAGACAGTGTGGTCTTATGTGCGAGTCTCGTGTGGTAAGCCTGGATCAAGGCATTGTGATGCTACGGCGAGGGAGAAATATCAAGTGGATGATGAATAAAAAAGTGAAATTAGACAGATGGAATTGCTTGATGGTAGACCGAATCGGTATGGTAAAGATATGATTAATTCTTTATATGTGTTCGAGGTAATGAGCTTTTACTGGTATTGTGCAGCAAGGCTCTTGAGTTCTGACAGCTTGCTTAGTTGGGTTCGAGTAGAAGGATTCAGTCCTGGCAGTTTAGCTTGTGCAATAGAATTGGGAGAGAGTGTTCTTGATGAGTTTTACCGTGGTTTAGAGAAGTATATATTTCCTATGGGCATACGAAGCATGGAATGTGTAGTGATTTCTCTTCTAGATAGGATTGATGGAGAGTTTTTTACTAGAGGAATACATAGATGTTTGTGGTTAGGAAAAGGGAGATGGAGTTCTCATGTTATCCTAGTGTGGTATGGTATATGCGATATATTATGGAGAATTGGAATTTGTGTGTGTGAGGTTACGGTTCAGTTCTGAATGGAGAGTCATTAGAATCTTAAGCAGCACGAGCAGTTTTAGGTGATTGGAGGATCGAGCTTCAGATGATTAGGGTGAATGATCCTCATAAGACTAAGGAAATGGTATTGCTAATCATAGTGGTTTGACGAGGGTATATGTTTCAGAAAAGGGGCAATGTGATTAAGTTGATGGCACTTTGGTAGTGTTGCGGTATTTTCTTGATAGATCGACTGTTGAAATCTGAGTTTGTTTGGTGGCACAGGGGGAATTTTAGAATATCTTTCGTGGAATGATTGGGTACTCGAGGTGTAATATGTATTCATACTGCAAAATTTGGGATCATGTATAGTAATTTGTGTGCTATGTGGAGCTGGAGACTGGGAGTTCTCATGTTCAGGCTATGTAGTGGTTGTGGATAGTGTGTATTGGTACCGTTAGCGGGTATTTGGGGTTTGGAAGCCCGAGTGGACCTTTCTTAGCTTGGTATATTAGATTCTGGATATGATATTGGGGTGTATAATGGTTGTCTCAGTGTCGGGTTATTCTAGTCTATTGTGATATGGGTTATGTCGGAAAATGCCACAAGTTGCGTGACGAGGTGCATCGGACTATGTTCTAGCAGAATGGTTCTGTTCCAAAGACCAGCGGACGGCTGGGAAGGACTGCTTTCCTTAATTGGGCCTTTGTGACGGATGTCAGTATAGAGGTTTCTACCATTGATTCAGTTGCGGTATTGAGGGACTTTTTCAGATGCATTTTTTGTAGCCGGGTATGTAGCCGGGTAATATTGTAGATTTCGGTATTTATTTGGTGCCGGGCACCGTATCGTACGACTCCGGCAGGAGTTATAAGTAGTGGAAGGAGCAACTTCAGGCTTCTTGATATTGAATTCGTTGGCAAGCCGTTGTGGCTACGTATTTATCTTGAGTTAGCTTGATTAGTCCCGAGTTGTATTATTGAGGAATAGTTTGATACAATCATTATGGAGCATGCTAGTGATCTGAGGGGAGCTATGAGTTGCTTTTCATTGTTGTGTGACATTATAAATTGTTGGTTATGGCCACATGTGGTACGGTTCTAGTAGGGATTCATAGTGGAAGTCGAGCGGGAAGAGCAATTGAGTGTTGCTCAGTAAATGGAGTATTGGTTATGGCCTATCGGGTTGCTTGTGTCATATGTTAATTGTTTCACCGTGGGTGTAATGAATTGCGTTGGTTTCAGGCATCAATTGTGCGTGGCTGTTGATTTTGAGCATAGCGACTTGAGGTGCTTCATGTGTAACAGTGTTCGGATAGGATCGTGCATTATAGCGAGGCTATGTGGAGATATGACCCTTCGGGGTAGATTCAGGTATTCTATTTCTATGATGTGAGACGGAGTCTCAGCCTTGTGTTGTGATGGTACTGAGGAATTTGAGTTACAGCTCCTTCGTTTGAGTCATTTGTCATGATTTGAGTATGTTCAGACTATTTCTCATTGGTGCGTGTATTGTGCAAGTTGTGGCTTAGGCCTGTGTTGAGGTGTCATATCACCAGAGTGGTATGTTGGAATCGAAGTGATCATTGGAGTCATTAATGAGTACGAACATATTTGATCTCAGCTTGTTAGGAAGATAATATCGAGGTTTGGCCCGGATATCTGTTGTGGTATTGGTCAAAAGGGAAGTGGCTTCACGCATGGTTGATCTGAGGAATGGTTGCGGTTTATCGCGTGTTTTAATTATCGTTGGAAGTATATGAAAGTGTTGGAATAAGACTTTAGCTAATAAGAGGTTCTTATCGGTAATTGAGTATTGTGGGCAACTGCTGTGAATAGAGACTATTATTTCGAGTGTTGGGTTGTGTGGTATGTTGTATGATTTCACCTAAGGTTGCAGGTGTGAGTTACTACAGCTGGTTTGGGTATATTCTAGGTATGATTCGTAAGTGCAATGTGGTTCTACGATTTATGGTCTAGATGGACTGTGAAATTTCAGTTGTGTTGTATTATCGGACCTATGTGAGTTAGGGTGACATGGGATCACCCCGGGTGTATGCTTGGTAAGGTCATTCAGCTATTGGTTGGCTTCTAGGATAACTCTGAGTATGCTCGAGGACGAGCGTTGGTCTAAGTTGGGGAGGATGTGACGACATGACCCGTCGTCTCATGTATTTCCTCCCCGTTTCCCCCATATTGTGTTTCTTTGTGTTCCAATATCAGTATTTGAGTTGATCGGGTTGAATGGAATTGGTTTAGTTGGGAATGAGGCACTTAGCCTCTTAGAAGGGAGCTTGTTTTGGAAAAAGTCAACCGGAAGTTGACTATATAGTTAGAGGGCTCGGATGTGAATTTTGGTGATTCGGTTAGCTTCGGGGGATGATTTGTGACTTAGGGGTGCGATCGGAATTGATTTTGGAGGTTCGGTGTAGAGTTAGGCTAGAACTGGCGAAGTTTGAATTTTGGCAAATTCCGGTTGATAGGTGAGATTTTGATCCGAGGGTCGGAATGGAATTTTGAGAGTTGTTGCAGCTTCGTTAGGTGATTTTGGATATGTGTACCAAATTACAGGTCATTCGGATGTCGTTTGTTCGGGTTGTTGATCGAATGTGAATTTCCGAAGAATTTGATAAACTTAGGCTTTGATTTGGTGAAATTTGATGATTTTGGTGTTAACGGTAATGTTTCGATGGTTCGAGCAAGTTTGAATAAGGTAATAGGTCATATCTGTGCTTTTGGTTGAGGTCCCAAAAGCCTCGGGGTGAATTCGGGTGGTTAAACGGAGAATTCGGAATTTGTTGCATGTTTGAAGTTGCTGGTTCTGTCATTTCCGCATCTGCGAAAAAGGGACCTCATAGGCGGTTCCGCAGATGCGGTGGGGAGGTCGCAAATGCGGTTCCTGGAGCTTGGTAATTTCCGCAGAAGCGGACAAAAGTTTGCAAATGTGGCGACCGCAAAAACGGTTCTAGACCGCATAAGCGGTACCTGGGGATTTAAGTCAGACCGCATAAGCGGTCATTTGGACGCATATGCGGTGACCGCAGGTGTGGTTATTTAGCCGCAAAAGCGAAAATCGCTGTTGGCAGAAGGGTTTATATCATTATTGGATCCGCGAACTTATGTCATTTTTCCTCCATTATGGAGCGATTTTGAGAGCTTTGAGGAGATTTTGAAGAGTGATTCAAGGGAGAATGATTAGAGGAAAGTTCCTTGGCCTAATTATTCAAGTTTATGGTAGAATTGACATGGAAATTGGTTGAAATCCATTAATAAGGGGTAAAGCTAGGGCTTGAGTTTTAATGTTTCAAATTGGGAATTGATAGGTCATTTGAGCTCGGACTTGGGAGTTCTTTGTATGTATAGTGGCGAGCCGAGGAATCCGGTAATGTGAGTTTTGTAATTTTTTGAGGAGCGAGCCCCGGGCTCGGGTTTTGCTAGATTCGAGATTTTTGCTATTTTTCGATTGTTTCGATTGGGTATTGTTCCATTAGTATATTGTGATGCATTAGCTCTGATTTTGGTTAGATTCGACGCGTGTGGAAACCGATTTGAGCGGCAAAGGCATCGCGAGCTAGAGATTTCACCGGTTCGAGGTGAGTAATACTTGTAAATGATATCCTGAGGGTTTGAAACCCCGGATTTGCACACCATAGTGTTGTATTATGGTGACTTGCACGCCAGGTATGAGCGTGGGGTAGAGCACCGTTGGGGATTGTGACTTGGTCCATCCCGGTTGTTGATTTTACTATGCAATTGACTGAAACTTGCTAGATGCTATTTGAATTGGGCTGGTTGCCATGTTTTGGACTTCGTGCCGATTATTTGAACCCTGTAGGGGCTATTATAACTGTTTTCATGGCGCTTAGCATATTAAATGATTTCAGTCCTGAGTTAAATACTGTTTTTGAAATGTGCAGTCATAATGCTAAAGTTTAAAGACTTAAATCGCATTTTTCTGATGTTTTGAGTTAAAAGCTATTACTTGACATTGCCCGAGTGGCTCATTTGCATGTTCTGGACTGAGGATGGACCGGGCTGCACGCCACAGCGATGCTATGATGATATTGCGCTTGGGCTATAGGAGCCCCTCCGGAGTTTGTACACACCCCCAGTGAGCGCGGGTACACAAATGGATCGGGTTGCGCGCTGCAGCGGTCATGTGCATTGCATTGCATTCATGCATTGGTTCCTGTTTGTACTATGTGGCATGACATTCAGTACTCTTATATCATTGACATCCATGCTGTTTCTTCCACTGTGTACTAGATACCCTGGTGTTATTTGTTAATACAGTGCTGTGCCCGAGGGGCTAACTTATGTGCGGACTTGCGCTATTTGATAACGCATTCATATGCTTGACTGTTGAAAAGGGGGTATTTTCAAAAGAGGTTTTTAAACTGAGCCAGATATGTTCTAAAGGATTTTTACGGTTTTACTGTTTCTAAAAATGGTGGTACTGTCCTATATATCATGATGGAGTGCTCTTACGTGATTTCTTCCCTCTCAATTATTATTTACTCTTATTACCACTGAGTTGGAAGTACTCACTTTACTCCATGCACCATGTGTGCAGATTCAGGTGTTCCGGGAGCATAGTCGAGCTATCTGCTGCTTTCAGAGCTTTTCAGGAGTTGTCGAGGTAGCTGCCTGACGTCCGTAGGACCCGACTCCTCCCCTATCTCTTTTATCATTTCCGCATTTTAGAACATCTGTATTACTGAGGATTGTTTCTCCGTGTTATTAGAGGCTCTAGACTCATGAACCCAGGTCTTTGGGAGTTTTATTGGTGTTATAAAAATTCTCAGTATTGCTTCTATCTATCAGTTGAATCATTAAGCCTTGATATCTGTTATAAATAGTTAATTAACTGGTATAGAGCTGCATGCTCGGGTTGAGGGTGTTAAATGGTCGGGCTTGCCTAGGAATTGTGTTGGGCGCCATCATGACAGGGATTGGGGTCGTGACACATGGATTTGTCCGAAGTATTGATATATGAAAATGTATTTCTCCACAGGGATGGATTTCCCTTTTTCCTCGGTACCAAGTGAAGTTTAGTCATTGTTGAGTATGCTCTGGGGTGGATGTCCCTGGGACGTATGGGCCATATACGGTAATGGGTGATTGAGCATTTATATATTATTGAAGGATAGATTTCCCTTGGAATATATTTGTCCGAAGTACTTGATATGTTGAGATGGATTTCTCCACAGGGTTGGATTACCCTTTATCCTCGGTACTAAGCGACTTATAGTCAGTATTGTATATGTTCCGGAATGGATTTTCCTGGTCCGTATAGGCCATATGCAGTACCGAGTGGTTGAGTGGGATGCCATGAGGTTGAGTGCTCTAAGAGTGCGAGTACATGATTCATCTCTGAGATACATGGCATTGGCATGCATATATGGCATACATGTATAGAGACGCATTTTCCTCATACAATATGGTGTCACATCATTCATGACATTTTTACACACATTGATACACTTGAATTACTCCTACAGGAATACGAAAATTAGATTTTTAATTTTAATTATTTTTTACTTTAGGATTAATTGTAGATTTTTCTGATTATTTGAATTTTTGTATGCATATTCAATTCATAGAAATACAAAAAAATATTGCATTTGCATTTAGGTTTAATTTTATATTTTTAGATTAATCTTGCCACTGCTTCTCGAATCATAAATCTAAAGTTCGAGCCCCAAAAGTCCCAAAGCCAAATCTATATATGCAAGGCTATTTCTCTAGTTTTCCTAAGTATTCAGGGCCTATTTTATCTCAAAATAATGTTATTCAGTTGTTGTTGAAAAAGAACAAGCGATTGACATTATTTGAGGGTTTAAATCGGAATATCAAAGCTCGATGGTCGATGAGTTTTCCTTCTTTCTTTATTCGTTTTTTGTGTTATTTCAAATTTCGTTCCTCTTCATCTCTCCTTCTTTTTCTTTGGTTAATTCAACTGAAACTCAACCAAAGTTTCTGGTCAAGATTAAGTAATGCTCTTTTTGTTCCTTTTTAGTTTTGTTTTCCCAAATCTTGTTCCCTGATTTTTCTTGGTCGGTTTAGTGTTTCTTGTTAACAGCATGATTGAAGTTCTAATTTCATCTCTTGTTTAGTCACCTAGTTAATTTAATTAGGTTTATTTTGATGACTTAGTCAATTTCCTACTTACTTGTGTTTAATAATCGTTCAATTAGTATAGGTTGGGTTTCGAAATCATTTAAGCGTTTGCCCTCTGTTTGTTGCCTAATTTTATTTTGCTCATTTTGTTGTTTTGGTTTTGAAGCCACTTCAGAACTCACCCTAAGGGGTTGATTTAGGTCATTGGGTCAGAGTAGAGCCCACATTTGGTTTAACTATTGGGTCAATTTGACCCATGACCCATATCTGTCTGGTTTTAGGGGTAAATAACATGGCTTAAAGGGGTACTTTAGGAACTCTAGGTGGGGGGAATCTCAGTAACTGAATTAGGAATCTTCCTAGAAGCTGTCATGGGGACCTAAATGAAAACTGATTTTTGAGCTAAGGTTACTTAAGCAAAAACAAAAATTTCAAAAGTATTTAGGTTCAAAACTAAATGCATTTCTGCAGCCCTAAAACCTTGCCTTTAAAGGCACATTTTCTTCAAGCTCAATGGAGAGATTTTGGAGAGACAAAAAATTCTTGAAAAGCTGAAACAACTGAGTTTCTTGAAAAATTCTGAATTCCATTGCTGAAAACTACCAAAATTCTGCTTTGTTTCGGATTTCCGATTCTCTTGTGTTAGTTAGAACTCGTGAAAACTCCATAGTTATATTTCTGAAATGGTTTGAGTGTGGTTTGAAGATTGGGTTTTGATTTATTGGTCTTCCACTATTCCATTGGTTGGTTTCGAGTTGGTTTTTGCTAGCTGTTTCCTACTGCTGAGCTCTGTTCTGCTGTTGTCTACGAATGTCTTGTTTCTCCTTGCTCTTCTCTTTTAATTCCAAGGTACATACTTTTAGGCCCTGATTGTGAAGTTGGATTTGAAGAATGAAATGAAAAGCATAAAGTTTAAAGCATAGTATCGGTTTTATTTGTGCTTTAGTTGCATCTCTTCTTGATTTTGTATTTTAGTAGTTTAGTTCTTATCATTGTACACTATCATGGGATTGTTAAGGTTCTGCAATAACAGACTTAGTCAAGGCACATTAATCTTAGCTTCGCATTAATTTTGGCTGAAAAAAGTGTTCATATTTGGTGATAATTTCGTGTTGAACTAGTTATCATGACAAGTATAGGTTAGGGACAAAATGAATAATGTGTAGTCTATTATTTAAAGGCACTGTGATGTGTTGTTTTTGCTCAGAATTGGTTGTCCTGTGATATGTGATTATAAACTCATGTTGAGGATAGTCTGAGTTGCCTATTAGGGTCTTGTTTAAAGTCTGGTATAAATCAATTCAATGTTTGATATCTTGTGAAATGGGGGGTTTAAACCTATTAGTTTGAAGATGCTGTTGAGAATCTTCGTGTGACTTTTAGGATCCAAGCAATTCACATGCTAATTTTCTGGATTGGTTGTCATTAGTATTGAAAAGAGTTCAACTGGTTTAAGTTTTCTTGAGTAGTAGTTAATGTAAAATCATGTGAAGAGAAAAAGAAAAATAGTCAAGGTTGTTTTGAGAGTAAAGTTATGCGTTGATTTTGCCTCGTTGGTTCACAAGCCAGTTTAAATTGAAACTGATGTTAAATTTCGGAATTTTCAGCTAGTTGAATGTTGTTTGAACATTTAAAATTCAGAAATAAATTATTAGTTCAATCTCACACTTCTTATGGTCTTGGTCGATTTGCATTTCCTTGATTGTATACAATTGTTTGATTCTGAAAGTTGGGCCTAATGCTGGCCCAGTCAATTATGTTCAATCTTAGATTCCTTTTGCATGTTCCATGCCCTTGGACGTCCTTCCTCATCAACAATTGGGCTCGTTTTGGGCCTAAGCCTGAAGGCATTTATAAATGGTCTCATTTAGTTTGTTGTTTGTTGCAACAATTTCCCTTTAGATGATTGGTCTTTTAATACGAAGATTGCTAGTTAATTAGTAGGGTTGAATCTTTAGTTAAAAATATTTATAACCCCATTATACCGTCCTTAATTAATTAATTAGGCTCTTAAGGTAGAATCGAGGTGCGTCGTGCCAAATAAAATCTCAAATGCATGGCCCTCGCTTAATTAAAATCCTTAAAAATCGAGGTGCGCCATTTAGTTGAATTTTCATGGCCCTCACAAAGTTGAAAGTACGTAGTTGCTTTAGGCGCGCTATTTTAAAAATTACCTTCCTAAACTAGGGTGTGCATTTCATATGACCCAAATCTAAATTTCAACAGCGTTAAAAAAATATGTCTCAGACTGCGAGTGCATTTCATATGGCGTTGTCAATGACATTGAATCTTCCTTAAAATAATTAAAAGCGGTTTGATAAGTTTAAAATATACCGGAGGCTAAAACATGTATTAAAATCAGATATCAGGCCAATTATGATATTTTAAGTGACCGTGCTAAAACCACGGAATCCGGGGGTGCCTAACACCTTTCCCGGGTTAATAGAATTCCTTATTCAGAATTTTTGGTTCGCAAACTTCAAAAGGAAAGTCAAATTTTCCTCGATTTGGGATTTAAAATAAACTAGTGACTTGGGACACCAGAAAACAAACTATCCCAAGTGGCGACTCTGAATTGAATAAATAATCCCATTTCGAATAATGTCACTTAAAGTGGAAAAACTCCATTAAATATACCTTCGGGTGTGTAAAAAGGAGGTGTGACAGCTATGGCGACTTTGCTGGGGACCCAAACCCAGAACTTCGGTTCATGGTTCAAGAATTTGAGCTTAGAATAGCTGTTATGATTGGCTTTATCTATTATCTGATTTTTTTACATGTTCAAGCCTAATGTGCTAAATGTCGCTTTTACCGCTTTGATATTGTGTGAACTGTATATAAACTGCTACGAAACTATTATTCTCTCTGAATCTTCTAAATCATGTGGGAAGTGGGCACTTCGTGTGATACTCTTCTGTTTAGAGTCTTATCTAATTTTAGAACGAGGTTCGGACAAGTTGTAAAGCCGGTGAAGCTTTTGTATTCCCAGTACATTGCCCCCCTCGGCTCGAGCTGTCCGCTCGGGTAAGCTAGATCTAGAACAATAAACCCAGGTTTTAAACCTAGTATAACCAAACCTCGTGTTGGATCCCTAGTAGGAACGTTTGTTTGCATCACATGCATTTCACTTTGGAGACTCAACATAGGGGTTGGGTCTGTCTAGGACAGATTTACCCGAAATGAAATGACCATCCTGATGCATCATATTTGCTACTTGTGCATTTATTTGCTTCGGATTTGCATGTTGACCGGCTTGTTGGATAATGAGAAAAGAAACGTCAATGTGAGGGCTAAGAGAGATAACTGCCTATTTTCTGAAAAAACAAAAAAAAAATGTGCTGAAACTCTGCCAAAATTTCTAAAAAAATAGAAAATTTTGTTTTTTTTTCAAAATAGATGTTTTTGTTCGGTCAAATCTGCCTGAACTACGCTAGTTTGATGCTCATCGAATGTGGGATACGTAGGCAACCCCCATCGGGTCCAACTTTTCTTTTTGCAAAAATAACCCAAAAAGAATAAAAAAAATTATTTTTGTTATAAATAAGCAGGGTGATGCCATTCTTGTCTAAAATAGCTGAATGTCCCAAAAAGGCGTCGGAAGGCCGTTTTTGCAAGAACAATCACTTTTGGTCATTTTTTAAGGTTTTGGCCGGTTAGCATTCACAGCCTTATAATCCGTTGGGGGTTGTGACTTGGTCCGTCCCGATTGATGAATTTACTGTGTATTTGACTGAAATGTACTTGTTAACATCGTGATTTGGGCTAATTGCCATATTTGGGCTTCGTGCCAACTATTTGAATCCTTCGGGGATTATTATCACTGTTTCCTCACTATTTTGACTTATTACTTGAACTTAGTCATACTGTTTCTCCCCTACTTTACAACTCAGCCACTTTTACTCAGATTTTAGTGTTAAATGATATTTTTAATGATAATTTGGGCTGAGAACTACTGTTTTACTAATTCCCGAGGGGCTTGTGATGATATTCTGACTGCGTGTGGCCGAGGGCCAGATGTGAGGATACACTGAGTGATATGAGGCTGAGGGCATGGATGTGAGGGTTATATTATGGATCGAGCTGCACGCCGCAGCGATACTTATATGGATCGGGCTGCACGCCGCAGTGGTATATATATATTAGATCGGACTGCACGATGCAGTGATATAGCGCTTGGGATGTAGTGTGACGACCCAAAGGGTCATCACTGGATTTTTCCCTTTTTCGTGCTTCCGAGGCCTTGAAAACCTCGCTTTTAGTTGCCTCAATTTGCGTGCTCAGTTCGAGCGCGTAGCCGAAAGCTTTTATATAGAAATGTGTGCATTCTGTGAAAAATTTGAATACTTTTAATATTAATATGATTAAAGTTGAGTTTGGTCAACGTTTTGGGTAAACGGACCCAAACCCATGATGTGACGGTCCTGGAGGGTCCGTAGAAAAATATGGGACTCGGGCATGTGCCCGGAGTCGAAATCCGAGGTCTGGAACCCGAGTAAAAGAATTTTTCTGTTAAATTATTTTTCTGAAATTATTAAGGAAAATGGAAATAAAAATTGATTAAAAGACTATGGTATCGGGCTCGTATTTTGGTTCCGAAGCCCGATACAGGTCTTAAATATGTGTTAAGCGCTTCCTGTGAAGTTTGGTCAAAATTGGACGTCATTTGACCTGTTTTGGACCTAAATATCTAAAGTTTGAAGTTTATGAAGTTATAAGGAAAAACATGATGATTTTGAGGCTTGATTCATTGATTTTAATGTTGTTTTGGCAATTTGATAACTCGAGTAAGTCAATAGGATGTTTTTGAGTTAGTGTGTGTGTTTGGTTAGGAGCCCCGAGGGCTCGGGAGTGTTTCAGATGTGTTCCGAGGTGTTTTGAACTTAGGAAAAGTAGCATATTTTCTGCAATTTTTGCAAAGTTCTTGGCTTC
This sequence comes from Nicotiana glauca, assembly GCA_026770625.1. Taxonomy (NCBI): domain Eukaryota; kingdom Viridiplantae; phylum Streptophyta; class Magnoliopsida; order Solanales; family Solanaceae; genus Nicotiana; species Nicotiana glauca. The sequence continues at coordinate 91,047 of MU746724.1, forward strand.
TTCGCGTTCGCGGCCTCCAGCTCGCGTTCGCGTACATGTAGGCTCCCCTTCTTCGCGTTCGCGTAGTAGTCCCCCGTGTTCGCGTAGCTCAGCCTCCCCTTTCACCGCGTTCGCGAGTCCACTATCGCGTTCGCGTATAACCAAAACCCGGACCCCAGTCATTCTTCTACGCGTTCGCGATGCCTTGACCCATTTTCCCTTCGCGAATGCGGCCCCTTTCCCGCAAACGCGAAGGGCAATTTTTCCTAGCAAATTTTTAAGTTCAAAACAGTAGCCATTACGGGATTATTCCCATTTTTCATAAATATTGTCTTCTCCACAGCACATAGGCGATTCTTAGAGCTATTCTTCACCAAAGCTTCAAAGGTAAGTGTTCCTAACTTCATTCCCTCTTAATTTCTTCAACTAATAACTAAATTCCTAGCCCTAAATCATGAAATCAAAGTAGAAATAAAGGGTTTTAGGTGGAGTTAGGGTTTTGAGAATTTTGGGTGATTCAACCTCAATTTGGGGTCGAATCTTAAAACAAAATTGCATATTTGAACTCGTGGGGTTATGGGTTATTGGGTTTTGGTCCGAGCCTCGTGTTTGGACCATGTGGGACCGGTGTCGAATTTTGATAATTTTGAAAGAATGCTAGGAAATTCATGTCTAGGATATGGGATGTTGCCATTGAGTTTTTATTGATACTATTGAATTAATTATGTCTAGATATCATTGTTTTGGAGTCGGATTGTAGAGGAAAGGCGGTATTTGAGGATTGATTGTTATTCTTTGGACCGAGGTAACTGTTTGATCTAACTTTGGCTTGAGGGAATAGGATTATAGTATTATTTGCTAATTGCTAAATGTTGAGTACGGTATATAGGCATGATGACGAGTATCTATACACCGGTGTCTAGCATGATCGTGAGTCCTTATTTGTGCTTATTTGGGATTCGATAGTGACTCTTCCTTGTAAATTGATGGTTTCTATATGATTTGAGAAGAATGACAAGGAAATGTGATTTGTCGACTCCTTGGAGCGTTGGCTCGATTTTGTTGACTTGATTATAAAGTAAGAAATGAACATAATAGAAAGATATATGATTATTCCCCTGCCGGGACGTTTTGAACATATTGTTGTTGCTCCCTTGCCGGGATTAAGCTATTTTTCTTTGTTCTGCCTTGCCGGGATATTTAATGTTGTCTGTCTATTCCCCCGCCCCACTTGGTTGTGATTGTTGTTTGGATGAGGAAGAGTGATTTATTCACGAAGGGTCATTTCGTGTCATGTTTGATTGATTATGCACGAAGGAACATTCCGTGCCATGTTTTGATTATTTGTGCACGAAAGAACATTCTGTGCCATGTTTTGATTATTTATGAACGAAGCAACATTCCGTTACATGTTTTGATTATTTATGTACGAAGGAACATTCCGTGCATGTTTGATTATTTATACACGAAGGAACATTCCGTGCCATGTTTGATTATTTGTGCAAGAAGGGACATTCCGTGCCATGTTTTGATTATTTATGCACGAAGAAACATTCCGTGCTATGTTTTGATTATTTATGCACGAAGGAACATTTCGTGCCATGTCTTGATTATATTAGCACGAAGGGTCATTCTGTGCCATGAAATGAGAGTTATGTGAGGAAAAGCACGAAGGGTGATGCCGTGCATTTTATTTGATTGCTTTGGGTGAGGATGAGAGTAAAAACACGAAGGTTGATGCTATGCAACTGTTGTTTTCCCTGTTTTGTTAATTATTGTTGTGCTCTATTCCTCACTTAAGTTGATATTTTTATATCCGGATTGTACTCCCCATAGTCTGCTTCCCTCCCTTTTTTACTGCTTAGTTTCGGCATTCTTTCCTGTTATTGCATATGTATATATACTGAACTGCACAGGTTGATTTGGTAGTCCTGTCTAGCCTCGTCACTACTTCGCCAGGGTTAGGCCAGGCACTTACCAGCACATGGGGTCGGTTGTGCTGATGCTACACTTCTGTGCTTTTTGCACAGATCGCGGTACCGGAATAGCTTTTGGATCACAGTAGTAGCACTGAGCGGGAGCTAATTTCAGTCCAGGGACTTGCGAGGTAGCCTAGCTGGCGTTCGTAGGCCGAAGTCCCTTTCTATATTTTCTGTTTGTTTTCATTGTACCGAGACAGACACTATGTATTTTCTAGTCGGACTTGTTTGTAGCACTCTTTAGAGGTTCGTGAGATAGCGACTCCAGTCTTGGGTAGTGAAATGTTAAACTTCCGCATTTTGGATTTTTAGTAATCCATGTTTTAAAAGACTTTCGCATTTATTTAAAGGCTCATTATTTTATTATTATTGTGTTGTTATCCAAAGTTGTTTAGATGTTTGGCTTTCCTAGCTCCAACAATAGGCGGCATCACGACCCCCGATGGTGGGAAATTCGGGTCGTGACATGTAGGAGCCGCTCCGGAGTCTGCACCCCCACAATGAGTGCGGGTACACATATGGATCGGGCTGCCACCGTAGTGAGATATGGATCGGGCTGCGCGCCGCAGCGAGATATGCATTGGGATGCACGCCGCAGCAATATGTGAATCGGGCTGCACGCCACAGCGGTTGCTATATGATACTGTTCTGAGAGTGATCTGAGAGAGAGAGCTCGAGGGGCTGCGAGTGCTGCTGAGAGTGAGCCCGAAGGGCTGGTACTGTTTTGAGATATTTCCTGAGGGGCGGACTTTTATGTGCTCATCTTGCATATTTATTTGTCTTTTTACCTATCATACTGTGGTATTTGTGCCTGAGGGGCGGATTTTCTGTGCTTATCAGCACTAACTGTTTTGAAATCGTTTTCGTAACTTTTGAAAAGATCATTTTCAAAAGAGATTTAAACTGAGCCAAGATGTTTCCAAAGATTTCACAGCCTTACTGTTTTCTCAAAAGATTGTACCCTGGTTCTATACAGCATGATGGTTTGCTTTATTTGATTTCTTACTGCTTAGTTATTATTTACTTTTGTTACTCACTGAGTTGGAGTACTCACTTTACTCCCTGCAACCTCATAATGGGAGTATATCCGGTACAGGCCACAGCAGACCAAAAGAGAGCCATTAGATGCTTAGCAGACGGATTTTTCTTCAGCGGAGGAGTGTTGTACAAAAGAACTCCAGATCTTGGTTTATTGAGGTGAATGGATGCTAAACAGGCTACAACTATCATGACCGAGGTACATGCGGGAGTCTATGGACCTCATATGAGTGGGTATGTACTGGCCAAAAAGATTCTTCGAGCAGGATATTATTGGCTCACTATGGAACGAGACTGTATCAGTTTTGTGCGCAACTGTCATCAATGCCAAGTACATGGAGATTTGATCCATTATCCGCCATCTGAGTTGCACGCAATGTCAGCACCATGGCCCTTCGTTGCTTGGGGAATGGACATCATTGGGCCGATCGAGCCAGCAGCATCTAATGGGCACAGGTTTATTCTGGTAGCCATTGATTATTTTACTAAATGGATTGAGGCGAAAACTTTCAAATCAGTGACCAAGGAGGCCGTGGTCAATTTTGTGCATTCAAATATCATTTGCCGGTTCGAAATTCCGAAGGTGATTATCACAAATAATGGTTCCAATCTCAACAGTCATCTGATGGCAGAGACATGTCAGAAGTTTAAAATCACACACCGCAATTCCACACCATATCGTCCTAAGACGAATGGAGCAGTTGAGGCAGCTAATAAGAATATCAAGAAAATACTTCGGAAAATGGTGGAAGGATCCAGGCAGTGGCATGGGAAATTACCCTTTGCTTTGTTAGGATATTGCACTACTGTTCGCACTTCGGTAGGGGCGACCTCTTATTCATTGGTGTACGGCACGGAGGCAGTGATACCTGCAGAAGATGAAATACCCTCCCTTCGTATTATTGCGGAGGCAGAAATTGATGATGATGAGTGGGTCAAAGCCCGTTTAGAACAATTGAGCTTGATTGATGAAAAGAGATTGGCAGCAGTATGTCATGGACAGTTGTACAATGGAGAATGGCAAGAGATTATAACAAGAAAGTGCGTCCGCAGAAATTTGAAGTAGGACAATTGGTATTGAGGCGTATCTTACCTCATTAGGCTGAAGCAAAAGCAAAGTTCGCCCCCAACTGGCAGGGGCTGATTGTTGTAATACGAGTGTTGTCCAATGGTGCATTGTATTTAACAGATGTGGAAGGGAAATGTGTAGAAATGGCTATCAATTCTGA
>MU746725.1:3816-20663 GCA_026770625.1 Nicotiana glauca
TTTGAAAGTATGCCTTTTCAACAGTTGCAAAAATAAATTTCAACAAGTAGGAAATAGTCAGAAATCTGCCCCTCGGGCTCAGTATCAACCTCTCAGTGCAGTATCAACCCCGCGGGCTCACTCCCAACTCATCAAGTACAACCTCAGCCATCTCGGGCTCACTCCCAACTCACCGAGCACAATATCAACCTCTCGGTCTCAACACTCATTAACATGTAACACCAGAGTATCTGGTCAACAAGGCAAGTAATAGCATGTATGCCAATGATATATGAGTGCTAAATGTCATGCCATATAGTACAAACATGAGTGAATGCATGAATGCAATGCAATGCATATGACCGCTACGGCGCGTAGCCTGATCCATGGGTACCCTGCACTCACTGGGGGTGTGTACAGACTCCGAAGGGGCTCCTACAGCCCAAGCGCAATAATACTGCGGCGTGCAGTCCGATCCATATAATATACTACTGCAGCGTGGAGTCCGATCCATATAATATACTACTGCGGCGTGCAGTCCGATCCATATAAACTACTGCGGCGTGCAGTCCGATCCATGCATGTATATGCATATGCACACATAACACTCGAGTCCTGAAAGCCTCCTCACATCACTCCTCATGCCCTCACGTATGGCCCTCGGCCTCAATCAGTCAAGAATAGTCAAAAGCCCCTCTAGCATCAGTAAAACAATAATACTCAGCTCAAACAATAGTTCAAATATCTGTTAAAAACCCCAAGTTTGAGTAAAATATAGCTGAGTTCATGAAAACAGTGTAAATCACATGGACTGAGTTCAAATAATATTTCATATAGTGAGGAAAACAGTGATGATAGTTCATAAAGAGTTCAAATAATCGGCAATAAGCCCAAAGTATGGCAAGGAGTCCAAGTCATAATGATAACAACAAATCATTTACAAATTACGCGGTAAAAACCGACAATCGGGACGGACCAAGTCACGATCCCTAACGGTGCTCTACCCCATGCTCAGGTCCAGCGTGCAAGTCACCACAATACAGCACTAAGATGTGCAAATCCGGGGTTTCAAACCCTCAGGATATCATTCACAAGTATTACTCACCTCGAACCGGTGAAATCTCAAGCCCGCGGTGCCTTTTACCCTCAAATTGGCCTCCACGCGCGTCGAAACTAGCCAAAAACAGAGCAAATACATCACAATATGCAAATGGGACAATACTTAATCGAAAACAATCGAATTATAGCAAAAACGTCGAAACTAGCAAAACCTAAGCCCCGGGACCACTTCTCGAAAAATTACGAAACTTACATTTTTGGAATCCTCGTCTCTCCACGAGTCCGTACATATAAAGTTCATCAAAATCGAAGTTCAAACGGTCCATCAAATTCCAAGTTTTCATAGCAAAAACCAAGCCCTATTTTCTTCAATTTTTGTACCCAATTTAAGAGAATTAATGGATGAATCTTCGATAAAATCATGTATTTAACTCATAAAACTTACCTCCAATCGATACCCAGCCGAAACCTTCTTTATTCCTTGTCAAAAGCTCCCAAGCTTGCTAAAAATGGTGGATAATGAACCCAAGTCGCGGAACAAAATGACACTTTAAAACCTTTCTGCCCAGGCCTATTTTCGCTTTTGCAGTCCAAATGTTGCTTCTGCGACTTCCGCTTCTGCGGATTTTCTTCCGCTTCTGCGGTTTTCCTCATTTTGCCCAGGACCACTTCTGCGGTTAATAGTCCGCTTCTGCGGACTCGCATTTGCGAAAAATGTCCCGCTTCTGCGGAACCTCCCAAGCCATCCTCCTTTCGCTTCTGCGACCGCTTACCCACTTCTGCGGACTCGCTTAAGCGAATAAAATTTTGCTTCTGCGGAACTTGCTGGACTCTCACCATTTCGCACCTGCGGAGATTCTTCCGCTTCTGCGAAACTGCATCTGCGGTCTCCCTTCCGCAGATGCGAAAATACCTGCTGCAACCAAAACCAGCAAACTTCCAACTTCAAATTCTCTCGTTCAACCACCCGAATTCACCCCGAGGCCCCCGGGACCTCAACCAAAAATACCAATACATCTTATAACGTTATTCAAACTTGTTCCAATCATCAAAACACAATCGTTAACACAAAAATCACCAAATCACGTCGGATTCAAGCCTAAAATTAACTAAAACTTCCGAAACTCACATTCGATCAAAAACCCGACCAAACGACGTTCGATTTACCTGAAATTTTGCACACATATCCAAAATCACCTAACGAAGCTACATCAACTCTCGGAATTCCATTCCGACCCTCGNATTCTCATAAGGAGACTAATTGTCTCATTTCCAACCAAACTCTATCCGAATTACTTCAAATTGTCCAAACACATATAATGAAACATATAGAAGCATAAAACGGGGAAAACGGGGCGGAGATACATGAGATGACGGGTCGGGTCGTTACAGTAACCAATACACATTCTCATTGATCCATCCTTCTTCTTCACAAATAACTCTGGCACACCTCAAGATGAGACATTGGGTCTAATGAAACACTTCTCAAGCAAATCCTGCAACTGTTCTTTTAACTCCTTCAACACTGGCGGGGCCATACGATATAGCGAGATAGAAGTGGGTTGAGTGCCCGGAACCAGATCAATGCAGAAATAAATATCCCATTCGGTTGGCATACCTGGCAGGTTTCAAGGAAAAACATCAGGGAACTCACAAACAACGGGCACATAATCGATAGAGGGAACCTCAGCACTCGAATCCTAAACATAAGATAAATAAACCAAACATCCCTTCTCGACCAAACACCGAGCCTTCACATACGATATGACACTGCGAGTAGAATTAACCGGTGTCCCTCTACACTCTAAACGAGGCATACCCGGTAAAGCTAAGGTCACCGTCTTGGCATGGCAGTCTAAGATAGTGTGATAGGGTGACAACCAGTCCATCCCCAATATAATATCAAAGTTAATCATATCTAAAAGAAACAAATCTACAAGAGTCTACAGACCCCCAATCACTACGACATAAGAGCGATGGACTTGATCGACCACAATGGAATCACCCACCGGTGTAGACACATAAGTAGGAACACCTAATGCATCACTAGGCATGATCAAATACGGGACAAAGTAGGATGACACATACGAATACGTAGACCCCGGATCAAACAATACTGAAGCATTTTTATCACAAACCAGAACCGTACCTTTAATGACTGCATCTGAAGCCTCTGCATCGGGCCTAGCCTAAAGAGCATAACAGTGGGACTGGGCCCTACCACTATGATCTACCTCTATGGGACGGCCTGCTGCTGGCTGGCCTCCACCTCTGGCGATCTGAGCTCCACCTCTATGAACTCTACCTCCACCTCTAGTACCTCTAACCCCACCTCTAGCTGGTTGGGTTGGCTGTGGAGCAGTTAGTGCCTGAACCATGGCACGAGAACCCTGGTGCTGAGAACTGCTCGGTGCTTGAGGGCAAAATCTGGCAATATGGCCCGTGTCACCATAAGTGTAACAAGCCCTTGGCTGCTGAGACTGCTGGCCCTGTCAACTTGACTGACCGCTACGGAAACTCTAAAGCGGCGGTGCAATGATAGGGGCTGGTGGTGCACTGAATGGCTACTGATCAGAATAATGTGCGTGAGAACCACGGCCACCTGGGGCACCCTGTGAAACCTGTAGGGTTGACTAGAAAGGCCTAGACGGCTGACCCGTATCATATGAATCTCTGCCTCCAGATTAGGCACCACTAAATCGGCCTGACTGATGGGGTCTCTTGTCTGCTCTATGACCACCCCCTGTGGCAACACCATCTCGATCCTCCGGGCCATATTGGCCGCCTCCTGAAAAGAAATATCACTCCCCACCTCTTTAGACATCTAAAGATGAATAGGCTGGATGAGTCCATCAATAAACCGTCTCACTCTCTCCCTCTCAATGGGGAGTATGACAGTAGCATGGCTAGCCAACTCAATAAACCTAGTCTCGTATTGGGTGACTGATATGGATCCCTGATGGAGACGCTCAAACTGCCTCTAATAAGTCTCACGCTATATAACAGGGAGAAACTTCTCCAGAAATGTATGCTTAAACTGGTCCCAGGTCAAGGCAAGAGACCCTGCTGGTCCAGCTAAACAGAAATCCCTCCACCAAGTCTTGGCGGATCCAAATAGGTGAAATGCAGCAAAGTCAACTCCATTGGACACAACAATACCCATGTTCCGAAGAACCTCGTGGAAGTTGTCCAAATAATCCTGAGGATCCTCAGTGGGTGCGCCACTGAAAGTAGTAGTAAATAGCTTGGTGAACCTATCTAATCTCCATAAAGCATTGGCAGACATGGCTGCCCCATCACCTGCCTGGGCTACCACACCCGGCTAAGCTGCTTCAACTGACTGAACTGCTAGAGCCTGAACCTGAGGAGCTACCTGCTCTGGACTACGAGTAGGAGGAGCTTGGGCCCCTCCTCCAGCCTGAGAGACAGCTGGTGCTACAAGAAGCAAACCCACTCGGGTAACACTCTCCATGAGGCCCACAAATTGAACCAAAGCATCCTCAAGAACTGGGGTATAAATAAACCACTCTGGGACCCGAGCTGGGCCCACCGAAACTGCTGGGGCTAGGGCCGGAACCTCCTCGTCAAAGTCAACCTAAGGTTCCGCCACTAGTGCTGCTGCTCGGGGCTAATCTTTGCCCCTACCTCGGCCTATAGCGCGGCCTCATCCTCTGCCCCTAGCGGGAGCTATCTGGGGCTCGGACTATTGATCGGAAGAAGAGGGAGCACGTGTTCTCGCCATTTGCAAAAGAATAGAGTAGAAGTTTAATTAGCATTGAGAAACCAAACCGCACGACAATGAAATAACAAACGTTAAACTTTTCCTAACTAGGTAGCCTCTGGGTATAAATACAGACGTCTCCGTAGCGATCCCTCAAACTCTACTAAGCTTGTCCGTGAGTGGTGAGACCTATGTAACCTAGAGCTCTGATACCAACTTGTCACGACCCGGATTTCCCACCCTCGGGTGTCGTGATGGCACCTACTCGTAGAAGCTAGGCAAGAAAAATTTTATTACTCTTCGTTAACAACATAATCCCTTCTTAACAATTATTGGCAATAATATAAAAGCAACGAGATTAAATAATAAGCGAAAGTCTTAGCGTTGTATAAAACTAAATAGGAATATGGAAAGTTCAACAAAATCCTTTACCCAAGACTGGTGTCACTATACTCACGAACTGCTAAGAATACTAAATACAAACGTCTGAAAGAAAACATAAATTATTTGCCTTGAATACAAGGAGATAACAGACTAAAAAGAGAGGATAAGGGAGATGTCAGGCCTGCGGACGCCTGCAAGGCTACCTCGAGTCTCGCTGGGCTGAAGGATTGCTCCCACACTAATACTGTTGCTGCTGCTCGAAACCTGGATCTATGCAAAAATAGCACAGAGTGAAGTATCAGCACAACCGATCCTATGTGCTGGTAAGTGTCTAGATGAGGCTAGACTAGACTACCACATAAACCTGTGCAATTATATATATATATAGCGGAATCGAAGTAAAAGACAAGTAAACAATATGGGAGGGGAAGCATGCTGTGGGGAGCTAACCGTTTCTAGTATAAATTAACTTATACGAATGAAAAGCACAACTCATACAACAATAAGGAACAGAGATTAACAAACACACGGCATCACCCATCGTGCTTTTACTCTCGTCCTCATCAAGCAATAGCATATAGAACGTGCATGGCATCACCGTTCGTGCTTTTAATCTCATTCCTCACATATAATCAATAGAATCGGCACGGAATGGCAAATCGTGCGGCACGACATCGCCCTTCATGATTTACTCTCTTTTCCTCACAATAAGAAAACAATGCACGGCATTACCCTTCGTGCTTTACACTCTTTTGTCACAAGAAACAAACAATGCACGACATCACCCTTCGTGCTTTAACACTCTTCCTTACCCAATCAACAATCACAAATAAGGGCAAGGGAATAAATGAACAATAATAGGAATCCCGGCAAGGGAACACAAGCAAGCAATTAAAAACCCGGCAAGGGTACAACATCAATAATCTCAACATCCCGACAAGGAAAAATATTCAATAATCAACAACGCCCCGGCAAGGGGATAGATCATTAACTCTATCTCTTTCTTTCACTTTCATCTCATAGTTCACATTATCACTTGATTCAGTGCTCCAAAGATTTACTCATCTCATGTACCTTCACAATTTGTATTTCAACTCGAGCCAACGCTCCACGAAGTTTAAGAATCACTATTCCTTTCACAAGTTCATTACAACATAGAGAAGTCATCAATTAAGCATGGAAGGTGTAACAACATCCAAACTATTCGCAAAATAAGGACTCACGGTCATGCTAAACACCAATGTATACATACTCGTCACCATGCCTATACATCGTACTCGACAATTAGCAAGTAGTAAATAAGACTCAACTCATATTCCCTAAAGCTAGGGTTAAACCAAACACTTACCTCGATGCCTTGAACTCAACTCAAGCCTCAACTATCGCTTTACCCCGTGATTCCACCTCCAATTCGCTCGAATCTATACACAAATTACTTAATTGATTTAATAAACATTAAATGAATCAATTTGAATGCATAAAAATGAATTTCCCAAAATTTCTAAATCGCCCCCGGGCCCACGTGATCAAAACCTGAGGTTTGAACCAAAACCCGGTTACCCATTCCCCCACAAACTCAAATATGTAATTTATTTTGAAATCGGACCTCAAATTGAGGTCCAAATCCCCAATTTTTAGAAAACCTAGGTTCTACCCAAGACCCCCAATTTCACCCATGAAAACCATTGGTTTTAAGTGGAAAACATGTTAATGATTGAAAGAAATGAGTAGAAATTAACTTACAATTGATTTGGAAAAGAAAGATTTCTTGGAAAATCGCCTATGGATGTTTGAGTTTGAGAAAATGTGAAAAATAAAGTTCAAAATCGGTTAAGTATAAAATATGCTAGGTTGCAGATATTGAATTTGCGAAATAGGGTTCGCAATTGCGAACCCTGCAGGTATGGGAAATGCGAGAAACATGTTCGCATTTGCGAACTCAGGCCATATGGGAAGATATCGCATTTGCGAGAAATTGTCTCGCATTTGCGAATGCTGGACCTCCGCATTTGCAAAGGAAAAGATCGCATTTGCGATCAAGCTGCCAGAGGCCCATCTTCGCATTTGCGATGAGCAACTCACAATTGCGAGTTCGCATTTGCGATGCTGGCCTCGCAAATGCGAAGCCTGCAGATCAGTGATACCAGATTTTTCCAAAGTCTAGAAATGCAACACGTGGCCTATCCAAAACTCACCCGAGCCCTCAGGGCTCCAAACCAAATATACACACAACCTCAAAAATATCCTACAGACTTATTCGTGCGATCAAATCGCCAAAATAACATCATATACATCGAATAAAGCCTCAAAATTCATAATTTCATCCAAATTTTCATAAAACATCAAATTTTCCATTTTAAGTCCTAAACACGTCAAACGACGTCAGATTTCAACCAAACTTTACACAAATCGCTTAAACCACATATTAAACTTGTATCGAGTGCCGGAACCAAAATACGGGCCCGATACCATAGTCTTTTAATCAAATTTCATTTTCAATTTTCTTAATTATTTCCCGAAAATAATTACACAGAAAAATTCATTTCTCGGGCCTGGGACCTCGGAATTCGATTATAAGCATACGCCCAAGTCCCATATTTTCCTACAAACCCTCAGGGACCGTCAAATCATGGGTCCAGGTTTGTTCACCCAAAATGTTGACCGAAGTCAAATTTATTCAATTTAATATCAAAATTTAGCATTTTTCTCATACATTTCATATTTAAGCTTTACGGCTACGTGCCCGGATTGTGCACGTAAATTGAGGCAACCCTAAATGAGGTTCTCAAGGCCTCAGAAGTACAGAATGGGTAGGAAAACATGTGATGACCCCTTTGGGTCATCACAAGAGCCTTATTGCCTTATATCTTTACCTGTTATCCCCTTCCTGATTACCCTCGACAAGCCCGAGATAGCCTCGAGGCTCGGCTCCGAGGTACATACTGTCCAGCTTTTCACTCGGGAAACATCCCCTTACTGGTTCGGTTACCGCTTTGGCTAACTCGATATTTACCGTCTTACTTCACGTTTTAGCAGTAATCACCCTTACTAACTAGCTCGGGAATAGATCACGTATTTTTAGAATCCCATTTACAAAGTTAATTGTTGTTACCATTTTCACGATAAACAATATCAAAAATACTTTGTATTACATCTCACGTTTTTGTACGTTAAAAGTTTCATCTTAGTTAATTGACGTAGACTCGGGGATGAGATCACTTTGACATTAACATATTTACGCTATTTATAACAAGCGGTAAATACATGTTATGAAGGATAAATGGTACACGAATCAAAGAAAAAGAGTTTTGTTAAAAGTGGCCGATTTGGGATAAACTACGGGCCGATCGATAATACCCGATGATGACAAACTAGTACCATGCAAGCTAACATATGACCACGGTAGTATAATGTATAAAGATTAGCAACTGTCGGGCATCCCCGAGTCATGTGTTTTGGGCTGTAGAAACCGTTTTTACCAGGGTCATGTGCGTTTGGCCGAGGCCATTTTGATCCTGAGAAGCAATTTTAGGTGTCTACATCGAGGGTATTCCCTTTAGGGATTCGTACAAATGTGTTGTATAGCCTAAAATGCGAGATTTTTCATGCATGTTGAGTTCTTACAATTTTCCATGCATATTGAGTTCTTACAGTGTATGGAGAATAGATCTGGTTTTGCTGAGGCTGCCCGTTAGGGTCTTATAATTTTAGATTTTCCAGTGCGTGGAGATTGGCAAAGATTTTTCGATTCGCCAAGTTCTGCTTAAGCTTAAAGAAAGCTTTTTGTGAACTCGGAGTTTCATTTGCAAGGGCTTAATGAGCCCGAAATTTTGACCCTGAGGTAGGGTGGATGCTGAATTGTTTCAACTCTCCGAGTATTTTGGGACGCATTTGATGGAGAGGTTTTTTGCTGTGGATAAGCCGAAATTGACTTCTTCGAGGTGTGGAATGCTTAAAAATATTCTTTATTACTTGATGGGAATATAAGCTGTAAATAGATGTTGTCCTGTTTATTATGAGTTTGGTCCACATGGGTATGACTTCCCTGATTATCCGATGTGCTTGTATGATTCCATATTGGAAAATTTGAGGAGAGAGAATCACAATTTTTTCGGGTACCCTCTCCTGGAATGTGCAGTCCTGCTAATAATTTTGTGGGCGGAACCTTCTTCCTATTAGAAACCCGGTCGAGGAAAGAATGCCCGACGGGCCCCGTGGTGGCCGCGGATCCTCGAGCGGGACTCAAAGTTTCTGAATGCCTCAGTTGGCTACCTGTGTAGAGATTAGAAACAAGAAAGGAAAGGAAATGATAAAAGGAAGTTGCGTTCCGGGGAGTAAGCCCCATCGAAGTCGTCTTCCTCGTCCGCCCATGTCTGACCAAGGACATGATTGTCCTTACCTTTTGACCTCATTCGAGGGCAACGCCAGTCATGGGCATAAAGTGAGGGATCTCCTCTTGTCATTTGTATCTAGATGCTTTAGCCTTGTTTGTCGTGGGGTTTTGCACCTTTGGCGGAGCAAGATCGGAATCGCGCCCCGAGCAATGTATTCGTTGTTGTATGTACAAAGCTTCTGTGCCTTGCTAGCTCAATGTATCATCCTGAAATCGGGCGGGCCGTGTAGGGGGAGTGATTTGATCATTGTGGAAATCGCCATTGGGAACCTATCGGAGGTTCGGCCCGAGAGTGACGTTGGGCCGGATCGTCCTAGCGGCTTCGGCCCGACATCATCGGTATAATTTTGGCCGATCCACCTATAATCATAAATGTATGTTTTATTTTAAATGAGTCGAATGAAATAAGGGATTACCAATACGTTAATTCGATGCCGAGGTGGAATATCGGCGTCCTTTTCCTCGAGCGAGAGGGCGTCCTTTGGGAGCATTTTCTAGGACGGTCCCTTTCTGGTGATGGGCGTTTACACTCTATGTTTTGTGGGGCTCCTCCATCTTTTAACAGCAATGACGATGTGCTGCGGTTTGCTGGCTCCATTTTTCCTGATCTTCTTTCATCTGTGGAGCTAGATCCGGGTTTGCTTGTTCGGCGACACTTTGTGGTAACCTTTGTTGAATGGCACAGTTGCTGCTCTTTTGGGTCTGTAATTCCAAGCGTCTCGTGATTCTTGTGGCAGGACATGGTTTCCTTGGAGGGGTTTTGGCTGAAGAGATCCGAGCCACCTGGAGTTTTCGACTTCGCTTATGGTGACCACTATGCTTGGAATTGCAATATTGAAGTCGAGCTCTATCGAGCGAGGTTTCCTTGCCAGCTGCGTCTTCTTGAATCTGGTACCGTTGGAGGTTCCTCGAGGGTGCTTTCCATGGCCCTGACTAAGCCTCGATCGGATATTCGACCAAGCTTCGGTTGAACTGCTCGGGATTCACCAGGTATGATTTGTTTGGTTTTTGGGTGAAGGCCCGTGCTGCCCCACTATTCGGGACCGGGAGCGGTCTCGTTTGTCCTATCGGGGAGCGAGATGCAGCTCTTGTGACACTTTATTTCTTCTCCGTATGGCCTTTGGTGCATTAGGCCCTTTTGGCATTATTTTGATAGCGTCGGCGTGTGCTTCTACGGTCCGCTCTAGTACGTTGAATGGGCCCTCGAGATCACGAACCAAACAATAGCACTGCATCATGGTTTCTTCTGAGGAAGTTCCTTCAAATATCCTTATTGAGATGGGCCCGAGTTCTCCATTTTGGAGGTCACCGTTCCTGGACGGGCGTGCACAAGTGGTGATGCACCCGTGAGGACTTGAGGTCCTGTCACTCCTGGGGGATTTTGCCGTTTCTGACTTTCGCAAAATGAGTTCCGAGATTGTATCTTTGGGAGACAGTTGCTGTAGGAGTCTCCGCGAGCATGATTCGATCTTTACGATAGGGACTTCCAGCATCCACACTGTTAAAGGATAGGTTGTTGGCTCGTCATTGCCCAATACCTCGGGTACTGGCTCAAAGTGAGAAGATGTTTTGGGTGCTGCTGTGCTGAGAATCTCCGGGCGACGCAATAGTTGAGAGATAGCCAGCTGTTGTTCCTGCAACATTTCAAAAATAATGCAAAGGTGAACTTCCCGTTATACCCGGGCTGGGATTTTTCGGGCTTCCTGTTGGTTAACGTGTTGCGTGCCACCATAGGTACACGAGGCTTCGTTACCCCTCTGCACGGCGTATAGATCCGCGTCCACTCGAACCAATCTTGATGCACTATCAAGGTCTTATGGTGTCGCGCCAGCACTTAGAACGGCCAAACTGTTCTCTTTGCAATTTTTGGGGTTATCGTCCTCGATTTCCCTTATCGAGCTGATCATTAACATGAAATCAAAAGATCTTGGGAAAGAAAAAGTGTGAATGATATCATGCGTTTAAGTGACGAAACTAACAAGAGAATTATCACTATTTTTTTTAGCCCCATGGTGGGCGCCAAACTGTTTACCGTGAAATGGTAACAACAATTAGATTTGTAAATGGGATTGTGATCTATTCTTGAGCTAGTTTGTAAGGGTGATTAGTGCTAAAACATGAAGTAAGATGGTAAACATCGAGTTAGCCAAAGCAGTAATCGAACCAGTAAGGGGACGTTTCCTAGGCGGGAAGCTGGCTAGTAGGTACCTTGGAGCCGAGCCTCGAGCCTATCTCGGGCTTGTCAAGGGTAGTCGAGAAGGGGATACGAGATAAATATATAAGTAAATAAGGCTATATACTATCAATATTGAGACAAATAATGAAGAAAAAATGGAGAAACAATAAAGTTCTAAGGCGACCTCGAGTTGATGAAGACAAGTAACTTAGAAGAAAGAGAGAAAGAGAGAGAGATATTATTGCATTGTAGAGAAGTGGAGCAACATCAGTCATTTACAAGGTAGGGTGAGTCCTCCTTAATAGGCGAGGGGAATCGGTAAAGTACATGTATATTAATTGCAAGAGTACAAAGATGGGACGGCTTGACGCAAGATCTCACAGTAGGCTCCATATAGACCGGACCTGTCAGGTGTAGCCATGTGCCTAGGAGACTTCCTCTTTTATCCCGACCCCGGACCTTGTTTTCTTTGAGTCAGACTTCGACGAGCTCTGAGGCCGAGAACTTGATCACGGCCTTCCTCCCTCGGGGCCTCGGGGAAGGCTTCCAAAATGTCTTGATAGAAAAAAACCAAGTCTTCTGATTTTGTCACGTACATGGATCTTTCAACACTTGCCCACTTCTCAAGGTTACATCATTCACTATTTCTTTGGGTTTTCTCTAGGTATAAGTGGTGAGAGTTCTTGGAACCCTCTGAGATAATGTTGTTTCAACATGTCTTACTTGTTTCTCTAAATTTCGAATTGTGGCCCCTTGTACTGCAAATGTTTTATCATTTTAACAATGAATGCCTTTATTGAATCTTCTAGACCAGACTGATTGGGCTGTTGAGGCTGAAACTGCTACCTCGGCTGATTCATAAAACCAATAGCTCTTTGTCCCTGAAATCTGGGTTTTTTTGTCCATGCATTTCTAATACCCCATTGTGAACTCCATGAAAAAACCGGTTCTTCTGTCCTATTGCATTAAAATTGTAATTTTTCATAGCATTCACTTCCTCGGTTGAGCTTGACACTTATGAGTAGGGTGTCCTCTTTCACGTATACACAAGCTGCATGAGGCTCACTTTGTATTGTAGTTCATATAAGCTTTCTTATTTCTTTAGCCATAACATCAAGTTGTACCTACACATATGTATTAGCATCAACATGGTGAACACCAGTCGATATTCTTCTTTCAGCACTCTCAGAGGGCCACTGATTTGCATCCTCATACAACTTATCAATAATTGTAACCATCTCCTCTAGAGTCTTCTTCATCAACGGGCCTCCTGTTGCATTGCTCAATGTTCTATGTTAGGACGGTGTCAATCCATCCCAAAAGTCTTGGAGTTGCATCCAGATTTTAATTTCACTATGTTGACACTTTATGACTATCTCCTTAAACCTCTCTCAAGCTTCAAAAACAATCTCGGTCTATTTCTGGTAGAAGTTATGGATTTCTCTTCTAAACTTTTCCGTGTTTGCTGATGAGAAATATTTATCAAGAAATTTTCTGTTCATCTCATCCCATGTTCTAATCAATCCTGTAGGCAAGCTTTGAAACCACTGCTTTGCATAATCTTTAAGTGTGAAGAGAAATGCCCTTAAGTATACCGCATCTTGTGACACCCCATAGTATTGAAAGGTGTTCATAATTTCCTCGAAGTCCATTAAATTTGTTTTTGGATCTTCGTTCATTTTCCCTCTAAAGAAACAATAGATGTGACGACCCGACCCGTCATCTCATGCATTACTGCTCTATTGTTTCCCGTTTTATGCTTCTTCATGTTTCATTATCAGTATGTGGTGTGTTAGAGTTGATTTGGATTAGTATTGGTGAAAAATGAGACACTTAGTCTCTTTGAGGGAAGGCTAGTTTGGAAAAGTCAACCGGAAGTTGACTTGTGAGTTAGAGGGCTCGGAATGGATTTCCGATAGTTTGGTTAGCTCTGGGAGGTGATTTGTAACTTGAGAGTGCGATCGGAATTGAATTTGGAGGTCCGTGTGAGCACGTGATTTTTACCCTATATATGAGTTTATTCCCATAAAATTCAAACAAAAGATTTTCTTTATTTTTTGCAATTTCTGTGAGTTTTGTGTTAATTGTTTGCTTGTTATTTGTGCATGTTAAGTCATAAAAATACAAAATATGCATTTAGGATTTTATTTCATTCTTGGCAATTTGTTTTAGAACAAAATTAAAGAAAATGACAAAAATGGTCTTTGCATTTATTTTTTTTCGATTTTAAATAATTTCTAAGAATTTTAAAATAATAGACAAAAATACAAAAGGAAAATAAATACAAAAAATACAAAGAAAAGAAATACAAAAAATATAAAATACAAAAGAAAAATACAGAAATACGAAAAATAAAATACAGAAAATAGCAATACAAAAAAATAATACAAATAATACAAGTGAAAATAATTGTGATATATATACAAAATTGAAAACACAAAAAAGAGGAAAATAATTTGGGCCAAACCACCCCCCAAGCCCAAAATGCCCCATACCCAGTCTGCCCAGCTTCAAAACTAAACGACATCGTTTGACGTTCTGTGATCTCAGCCTTTGACTATTTTAGATCCAACGGTCGCTTGGCCTGTCCGCATAATAAATCAAAAGGTGTCGTTGGTATCAAGAGATCTGAGCCGTCCAGTGATCAAATCCAACGACCATAAATTGATCTTTCATTAAACCAAACGACGTCGTGTAAGCGTCAAGCAATCTCAACCTTTAATTCTTTTAATCCAACGGTCCGTGAACATCATCAATCTTTTAATATGGTCAAACGTTACACCCTTTCATTTCATTTTTCTTCTTATTTTTATTAAAACCATAGCCGCCCTAATATTCTTTCAAGACCCGCCGGAACCTTCGCCGGCGGGAGACGCCACCACTACCAAACCTTCCAACCTTTACACCCCTGAACCGCCTTGACCTCCCCTTCTCACCCCTCTACCCCGTTTCCCTCGAATCTTGGTGGTCTGTCTCGAATATTTGAAAAAGTGTCGCCGGAACCCTAACTTCGGCGAACACTAGTTCATTCAAATCAACCCAAAAATACATCGTAGCTCCTATGTAACATACTCTACCCATTCCCCATAATTGCTTGTTTTAAAATCCACCAGAAAACCTCGAATCTTATTTTAAAAAATCTTCTAGTCAAGAATCCTTCAGACTAATTTTTAGGGACTCATGACCGTAACATCCCTAATGGATGTTTTCTTTTGAAAAAAAAACATACCATTCGGGATGTTACGGGTCATAAGTCCTAGAGAGTTCTCAAGAATTGACTCAGGCTTGAAGGCTAATAAACAAAAGATAAGTTCTCCTAGTCCTTTTTCTTTATTTTTTTTTTTTGATTAATTTCTGTCTATTTCGTCTATGTTGAGTTCTTTGTGTTGAATTCTGTTTACATTTAGTTCAATTAGATTTATTTCTTAATTTGATATTAGTCCTGTCATGATTAGTCTGGTTTACTTGTATTTGGTTGATATCCATCTAGGTTTAATTAGATTTCGGTCCTTAGTAGTGTAATTTTAGTAATTAATTAATGGTATCAGTAATTAGCGAGACTGGTTATAGCTGAAATAATAATTTGTTTGAATCTTTAAGATTAGTAAGTATTGACTAAGTCTAGCTGAAACCAAAAGGAGTTAGGAAATTCAGGATTTTTGTTTGGGGGTATGGAAATGTAAATTTCAGATTATCAGGAGGGTATTGTTGGAAAGTCAGAACAGGCTATCGGTAATTTCAGTTTAATCTCAGGGATACTTTAGGTATTAAAAGGATAGGATTAGTGAATAATAAATGCAAGTGAGGGTATAATAGATAATTCAAGGGATAGGAACATGGTAGAAGCAACTTGAATATTCTAGAATAGGTTTTAAGGCAAGTTTACACAGTTTCAGATTCGATTTCTTCTTCTAGACTTCAAATTTCCTTCAAAAAATCCAAAAATCAACATAAAAACAAAAAAAAATTACTGTCCTATCAGAACTCAAGTCAATTTTTGTTTTCAATGGCTGAGTTGTATTTTCTAGTTTCCTGAAACTTCAGAGGCTCGATAGGTTGATTTTTGGTTCAGTTTTGGGTAAATCTGACTGTTTTTGGATCCAATTGTTGTTAATTTTTGTTGCTGATTGGTTGAAGTGTCAAATTTGGGTCAAAATTCATGTTCAAAGTCACTGATTAGTTGCTGAATATTGCTGTTAAGACTGGCTGTTAATCACTGCTGCTGACTTACCTTTTCTCCTTCATTTTATTTCCTATTCAGGTACATGTTCGAACTTTCTCTGCTGTAATGCCAAAATTGGAGTAAAATAAAGGCTCATTTAGATTAAAACACTCAATGGAATCTTCATAGTTGTAGTCAATTGATATGGTTTAGTTTACTGATTTGAGTTCTGACTTGTTTAATTAGTATTGTTTCCAATTAATATGGACATGATAATTTGTAATTTGAACTGTTGAATTTTGTTTGAACTGATGGCTGTCTACTTAGTATAGTTTAGTGGATTATTAGTGCATTAGTGTCTTCAATTGTTAATGACATTACAAGACTATCTATTTATCATTCGCTAGATTGAAATAATTCAAAACATTTTTTTTGTGAAGTAAATAATGATCAGCTTAGTTTGTGTTTTAAATTAGGAAATGTGTTGGGCTGTAATAATTAGAATTGCATGATTAGAACCATTTGAGGAAAAATTAGGACTATTGAAGCACCTGGTAGTTGTATGGGCTTGATGTTGGCTTCATAGCCAGTCGAATTGTATTTGTTCTTGCTGGGATTTGATCCCAGAACTTGGCATCACAGCTACTTGAATCGCCCTCTACTTCCACTGGGCCAGCCTCAGGCCCAATGCCTGTAGCGATGAGAGTTTAAGCTTACAGCATAGGCATTATGCGATTTGGGCCTCCTAGGCTCAAAAACCATCTTCTCTCTATCTTTTGATTGTTTGAACTCAGACTTTAAATTTAGAGCCTCAACTAATCAAGATTTTTACAGACAAATAACATAGAAAAATTATAGCCTACTTTAGGATGGATCTTTTTAATAATAAAAATGAGACGAGCCTCGCCAAATAAAATACAATTGCGGGGCCCTCATTAATTACTTACTAAAAATACTTAGTATTCGGGGTAGG
>MU746725.1:37985-51937 GCA_026770625.1 Nicotiana glauca
CACAATAAGATCGGGACTTATTAAAGGACAGTTGAAACAAGAAGGACCAATGATAGTCAGATATTTGGAGAAAGGAACAAAAAATTCACAAGAAAGGGAAAGGAAACACCGAGACAGTGACATGAGAAAAACATTTTGGGTCATCAGCATTAGAAAGTTGGAAAGATAGCCGGGAAATCGCGGCAAGACACAACAAGTTCAAAGAAGCAAGTCGGAGCAAGTTCAGAAGTGGGAACATGGCCAACAAGAATGCCAGTAGCTAACCACCATTTTATACTAACAAATCATTTTTGATTATAACAGGGACAAAAGATTCAAATTCTTACTAATCACTTTAAAGTGAATGGACCAATGTGAATAACAAGGGAGCAGAGAAAGTTGCAGCAACCAGGCACCCACCTGGAGAACAAGGGAGGACAGTTCAAGCTTTAAAGGAAAACAGCAGTGTTCAAAGGAAGACATTTTAAGTTTCAGCAATCAGGCACCCACCTAGAGAACAAGGGAAGTATAATTCAAATTTTAGCTTTCAATTTTCATATTTGATAACATGCTGTACCCAACCACCAAACTGGGGCAGAAAATTTTCTTTGTTTTGTTTACATTTGTAAGGAGGCGCCCACCTAAAGAACAAGGGAATACATTCCAAGGTACAGCAAGCAGGCATCCACCTGAAGAACAAGGGAAGTATAATACAACTTTATCTCTCAAGTTAACATTTAGTAACATCATGCACCCAGTTATCAAACTGGGGCAGAAAATTTTCTTTGTTTTGTATATTTGTTGTAAGCAGGCGCCCACCTGAAGAACAAGGGAATAAATATTTTAAATTCAGCAAGCAGGCGCCCACCTGAAGAACAAAGGAATATCTTTTCAAATCCAGTAAGCAGGCACCCACCTGGAAAACAAGGGAAGTATAATCTAAATTCTAACTTTGAATTGTAACATCTGATAACATGATATGCCCAGTCACTATACTGGGGTAGAAAATTTTCTTCGTTTCTCTATTTTTGTAAGCAGGCGCCCACCTGGAGAACAAGGGAATACTTTCTCGAGTAATCGCAAGCAGGAGCCCATCTGGAGAACAAGGGAATACTTTTCAAGTAATCGCAAGCAGGAGCCCACCTGGAGAACAAGGGAATACTGATTCAAGTAAATCGCAAGCAGGAGCCCACCTGAAGAACAAGGGAATACTTTTTTAAGCAATCACCAGTAGGATGTCCACCTGAAGAATGAACACATATTTCAAAACACAGTCAAGGCAACAACCAAAGTTTCATTGAAAGAATACAAGATGCAAGATCAAGACAACACAAGAACACAAGATACCAGGCATAGATAGGATTTTATAAATCATAGGGCATAACTTAGGCTAGTTTCTTTTTATATTGACATGGTGTAATAAGGGGGTCAGCAAGCAGTAACAACAGCAACAGCAATGAGATCACAGCTCCTGGTAGTCCCAGCTACCAGACACTCCTGAACTACACTGACCCGATTCCTGTTTAGCCCAAGATATGTAGGCAACCTCTGAAGTAGGGTGCGGTCAAAATTTTTCAAAATGCTTTACAACGGAATACTCGAACGGGTAAAAATCGCTCATATTTGCTCACTTATCTTTGAATGAAAACTCTTCGTGTTTTCGAGCAAAGAGGGGCAGCTGTGAGCACGTGATTTTTACCCTATATATGAGTTTATTCCCATAAAATTCAAACAAAAGATTTTTTTTATTTTTTGCAATTTCTGTGAGTTTTGTATTAATTGTTTACTTGTTATTTGTGCATGTTAAGTCATAAAAATACAAAATATGCATTTAGGATTTTATTTCATTCTTAGCAATTTATTTTAGAACAAAATTAAATAAAATGACAAAAATGGTCTTTGCATTTTTTTTTCGATTTTAAATAATTTCTTAGAATTTTAAAATAATAGACAAAAATACAAAAAGAAAATAAATACAAAAAATACAAAGAAAATAAATACAAAAAATACAAAATACAAAAGAAAAATACAGAAATAAGAAAAATAAAATACAGAAAATAGCAATACAAAAAAATAATACAAATAATACAAGTGAAAATAATTGTGATATATATACAAAATTGAAAACACAAAAAAGAGGAAAACAATTTGGGCCAAACCACCCCCCAAGCCCAAAATGCCCCATACCCGGTCTGCCCAGCTTCAAAACTAAACGACGTCGTTTTGACGTTCTGTGATCTCAGCCTTTGATTATTTTAGATCCAACGGTCGCTTGGCCTGTCCGCATAATAAATCAAACGGTGTCATTGGTATCAAGAGATCTGAGCCGTCCAGTGATCAAATCACACGACCATAAATTGATCTTTCATTAAACCAAACGACGTCGTGTAAGCGTCAAGCAATCTCAACCGTTAATTCTTTTAATCCAACGGTCCGTGAACATCATCAATCTTTTAATATGGTTAAACGTTACACCCTTTCATTTCATTTTTCTTCTTCTTTTTATTAAAACCCTAGCCGCCCTAATATTCTTACAAGACCCACCGGAACCTTCGCCGGTGGGAGACGCCACCACTACCAAACCTTCCAACCTTTACACCCCTGAACCGCCTTGACCTCCCCTTCTCACCCCTCTACCCCGTTTCCCTCGAATCTTGGTGGTCTGTCTCGAATATTTGAAAAAGTGTCGCCGGAACCCTAACTCCGGCGAACACTAGTTCATTCAAATCAACCCAAAAATACACCGTAGCTCCTCTGTAACATCCTCTACCCATTCCCCATAATTGCTTGTTTTAAAATCCACCAGAAACCCTCGAATCTTATTTTAAAAAATCTTCTGGTCAAGAATCCTTCAGACTAATTTTTAGGGACTCATGACCGTAACATCCCTAATGGATGTTTTCTTTTGAAAAAAAAAAAATACCATTCGGGATGTTACGGGTCATAAGTCCTAGAGAGTTCTCAAGATTTGGCTCAGGCTTGAAGGCTAATAAACAAAAGATAAGTTCTCCTAGTCCTTTTTCTTTATTTTTGATTAATTTCTGTCTATTTCGTCTATGTTGAGTTCTTTGTGTTGAATTCTGTTTATATTTAGTTCAATTAGATTTGTTTCTTAATTTGATATTAGTTCTGTCATGATTAGTCTGGTTTACTTGTAGTTGGTTGATATCCATCTAGGTTTAATTAGATTTTGGTCCTTAGTAGTGTAATTTCAGTAATTAATTAATGGTATCAGTAATTAGCGAGACTGGTTATAGCTGAAATAATAATTTGTTTGAATCCTTAATTAGTAAGATTAGTAAGTATTGACTAAGTCTAGCTGATTTGGTAATTGGAAACCAAAAGGAGTTAGGAAATTCAGGATTTTTGTTTGGGGGTATGGAGATGTAAATTTCAGATTATCAGGAGGGTATTGTTGGAAAGTCAGAACAGGCTATTGGTAATTTCAGCTTAATCTCAGGGATACTTTAGGTATTAAAAAGGATAGGATTAGTGAATAATAAATGCAAGTGAGGGTATAATAGACAATTCAAGGGATAGGAACATGGTAGAAGCAACTAGAATATTCTAGAATAGGTTTTAAGGCAAGTTTAAACAAAATAAGTGTAGTAACTTGTTTAACAAGTCAGGAATAGAGAGACTAATTTGAAAATACTGAAAATTAAATCTCCCTCCATTTTAAATTCTATAAATAGGGCAGATTCTGCCATAATAAAAAGTTTTTGAACACTCCAAAAAATTCCCACAAAATATCTGTTGTGTTTTAAATCTGAAATTACACAGTTTCAGATTCGATTTCTTCTTCTAGACTTCAAATTTCCTTCAAAAAATCCAAAAATCAGCAGAAAAACAAAAAAAAATTATTGTCCTATCAGAATTCAAGTCAATTTTGGTTTTCAATGGCTGGGTTGTATTTTCTAGTTTCCTGAAACTTCAGAGGCTTGATAGGTTGATTTTTGGTTCAGTTTCGGGTAAATCTAACTGTTTTTGGATCCAATTATTGTTAATTTTGGTTGCTGATTGGTTGAAGTGTCAAATTTGGGTCAAAATTCATGTTCAAAGTCACTGATTAGTTGTTGAATATTGCTGTTAAGACTGGCTGTTAATCACTGCTGTTGACTTACCTTTTCTCCTTCATTTTACTTCCTATTCAGGTACATGTTCGAACTTTCTCTGCTGTAATGCCAAAATTGGAGTAAAATCAAGGCTCATTTAGATTTAAAAACTCAATGGAATCTTCATAGTTGTAGTAAATTGATATGGTTTAGTCTACTGATTTGAGTTCTGACTTGTTTAATTAGTATTGTTTCCAATTAATATGGACCTGATAATTTTTAATTTGAACTGTTGAATATTGTTTGAACTGATGACTGTCTACTTAGTATAATTTAGTGGATTATTAGTGCATTAGTGCCTTCAATTGTTAATGACATTACAAGACTATCTATTTATCATTCGCTAGATTGAAATAATTCGAAACGTTTTTTTTTGTGAAGTATATAATGATCAGCTTTGTTTGTGTTTTAAATTAGGAAATGTGTTGGGCTGTAATAATTAGAATTGCATGATTAGAACCATTTGAGGAATAATGAGGACTATTGAAGCACCTGGTTGTTGTATGGGCTTGATGTTGGCTTCATAGCCAGTCGAATTGTATTTGTTCTTGCTGGGATTTGATCCCAGACCTTGGCATCACAGCTACTTGAATCGCCCTCAACTTCCAATGGGCCAGCTTCAGGCCCAATGCTTGTAGCGATGAGAGTTTAAGCTTACAGCATAGGCATTATGCGATTTGGGCCTCCTAGGCTCAAAAACCATCTTCTCCGTACCTTTTGATTGTTTGAACTTAGACTTTAAATTTAGAGCCTTAACTAATCAGGATTTTTATAGACAAATAACATAGAAAAATTATAGCCTACTTTAGGATGGATCTTTTTAATAATAAAAATGAGACGAGCCTCACCAAATAAAATACAATTGCGGGGCCCTCATTAATTACTTACTAAAAATACTTAGTATTCGGGGTAGGCCGTTTAGCGAATTTCACGGCCTCCCCAAAAGATAACAACACGTTAGCCACTTTAGGTGTGATTTTTAATAATATTACTTTCCTAATACGGGTGTGCATTTCATGCAACCCAAATCCAAATCCGAAAACGTCGAATGAGAATATGTCAAGGATCCGGGTACATTTCATGTGACGTGATCCGCAAACATGTCTTAAACGACGTTCACTTTTTTAAAATAAAATAATTTGACAAAAAGCGGTAATTAATTCTAAAAACGCACAAATAGGATAACATGTTTTTTTTTAAAATCAAATATTTTAGCCAAATATGACAGTCGAGCGACCGTGCTAGAACCACGAAACTCGGGAATGCCTAACACCTTTTCCCGGGTTAACAGAATTCCTTACTCGGATTTCTGGTTTGTGGACAGTTAACAGAGTCATAATTTCCTCGGTTCGGGATTCAACCGGTGACTTGGGACACCATTAATCTCCCAAGTGGAGACTCTGAATATTAATAATAAATTCCATTCCGATTGTCCTTTAATTAGAAAAACTCCTTTACGCCCTCACGGGGTGTAGTGAGAAAAAGGAGGTGTGACAGTCCGATGTAGAATTAGGCTTGAATTGGCAAACTTGGGATTTTGGCGAATTCCGGTTGATAGGTGAGATTTTGATCCAAGGGTCAGAATGGAATTCCGAGAGTTGCTGTAGTTTCGTTAGGTGATTTTGGATATGTGCGCAAATTTTCAGGTCATTCGGACATCGTTTGGTCGGGTTTTTGATCGAAAGTGCATTTCGGAAGTTCTTAAAGAACTTAGGCTTTGATTTGGTGAAATTTGATGATTTTGATATTAAAGATAGTGATTTGATGACTCGGCCAAGTTTGAATAAGGTAATAGATCATGTATGTGATTTTGGTTGAGGTCCCGGAGGCCTCGGGGTGAATTCGGGTGGTTAAACGGAGAATTCGGAGTTTGTTGCATATTAGAAGTTGCTGGTTCTGTCATTTCCGCATCTGCGGAAAAGGGACGGCATAGGCAGTTCCGCAGATTCGGCGGGGAGGTCACAAATGTGGTTCCTGGAGGCTTGGTAATTTCCGTAGAAGCGGACAAAAGTCCGCAAATGCGGCTACCGCAGAAGTGGTTCTAGGCCGCATAAGCGGTCCCTAGGAATTTAAGTCAGACCGCATAAGCGGTCATTTGGACGCATATGCGGTGACCATAGGTGCAGTTATTTACCCGCAGAAGCGAAAATCGTTGTTGGCAAAAGGGTTTATATCATTATATCATCCGCGAACTTATGTCATTTTTCCTCCATTGTGGAGCGATTTTGAGAGCCTTGAGGAGATTTTTGAAGAGGGATTCAAGGGAGAATGATTAGAGGTAAGCTCCTTGGCCTAATTATTCAAGTTTATGGTAGAATTGACATGGAAATTGGTTGAAATTCATTAAAAAGAGGTAAAGCTAGGGCTTGACTTTTAATATTTCAAATTGGGATTTGATAGGTCATTTGAGCATGGATTTGAGAGTTCTTGGTATGTATGGACTCGTGGCGAGACGAGGAATCCGGTAATGTGAGTTTTGTAATTTTTCGAGGAGCGGGCCCAGGGCTCGGGTTTTGTTAGTTTTGGGATTTTTGCTACATTTCGATTGTTTTCGATCGGGTATTGTTCCCTTGGCATATTGTAATGTATTCGCTCTGATTTTGGTTAGATTCGACGCGTGTGGAGGCCAATTTGAGGGGCAAAAGCGTCGCGAGCGAGGAATTTCACCGGTTCGAGGTGAGTAATACTTGTAAATGATATCATGAGGGTTTGAAACCCCAGATTTTCACATCATAGTGCTGTATTGAGGTGACTTGCACGCCGGATATGAGCGTGGGGTAGAGCACCGTTGGGGGACTGTGACTTGGTCCATCCCGGTTGTTGATTTTTACCGCGTATTTGACGGAAATTATTTGTTATCGTCATAATTTGGGCTGATTGCCATGTTTGGGGCTTCGTGCCAACTATGTGAATCCTTCGGGGATTGATATCACTGTTTTTGCATTACTTGCATATTATATGATCTTGGTCCAAGTTTTTAATACTATTTTGCAAACTCAACCATTTTTCTAAGATTTGAAAATTTAAACAATATGTTATTGACGTTTTGAGCTGAAGACCATCATGTTAATATAGCCCAAGTGGTTTATGTGCATTTCTGGACTGAGCATGGATCAGGCTGCACGCCGCAGCAGTGTTATAGTGATTTCTGAATATATGGATGGCTCGAGCTGCACGCCGCAGAGATGATATATTGATATTGAGGCCGAGAGCCTATTTGAAGCCAAGACATGGCTGATATTGCGCTTGGGCTGTAGGAGCCCCTCCGGAGTCTGTACACACCCCCGGTGAGTGCCGTCGATGTTAAATGGATCGGACTGCATGCCGCAGTGGGTACCAGAGTGTACCGTCATATGCATTGCATTGCATTCATGCTTTTGTGCATTTTTCGTTGTTGTGTTATTCTTGAGATATTTATTTGCTATTCTGATGTTGTCTGAACACTTTTAAAGAGGATAAATTTGAGACAGTGGTAGCAGCGACACTGTATGATGTAAACGGGTCAGGTAACAATGGCTGACCAGGAACAAGAATATTGCCTGTAGGGCGAGTTTATGAGCTCAATTATGCATACTTGTTAGTGCCCGAGGGGCTGACTTTTGTGCTGACTTGCACTACCTGTTCCGCATTTAATTGCTTAACTATTGGAAAAAGATATTCTCAAAAAGAGGTTTTGAACTGAGTCAAGATATTTTTTAAAGGATTTTCCCGTTTTCCCGATTTTCTCAATGGTTACACTATACCATATAGCATGTTAATTTGCTTTACGTGGTTTGTTGCTGCTTAGTTATTATTTACCCTTATTACTCACTGAGTTGGAGTACTTACTCCCTGCACCTCGTGTGTAGATGCAGGTACTTGACCACCCATAGCGGGTTTTGAGCTGATTGAAGATTTGTTATCATAGCGGAGCCAGGTGACCGCTAGCGTCCGCGGCACCAGATCTTTTCCCTTATTTTATGTTGTTCATGTTTCTTTCAGACTTTTTTCCTGTTTCTAGACTTGTAGTTCTTTAGTGAACTCTGTAGTAGCTCATGACTAGTGACACCCTAATGTCGGGCTGTGACGGGATGGTTTCCTATTATTATCGTTGGTTTTCACGCTTTCGATTTTGCAAATCATGTTTTAGCTTTATAGATGTTAAATAATTGTTAAAATAAGTATTGTTAATCTGTTGGCTGGCCTTGTCTTCACAAGAGGCGCCATCACGACCGGGTTCGGGATTTGGGTCGTGACAGTTGGTATTAGAGCCTAGGTTACTAGGTCTCACGAGTCATGAGCAGGTTTAGTAAAGTCTCGCGGATCGGTACGGAGACGTCTGTATTTATCCTCGAGAGGCTGCAGAACCTTTTGGAAAATTTCACTTTTCTTGGAATTCTTATCGTGCGTACTTGATTCAGCTTGAGGTATAACTCTTGAAATTCCTTCCACACGTCTGTATGCGCACGCGAGTGCTCAGTAGTATATGTGCCTTGATGGCTTGTGATTCCCCGATCAAGGGGCGAGATATAATCTTTGTGAGTTTGATGTTGGGCCAGTCTGGAGGACTGGAGGCCGGATCTTTGCTTATGGCTTGAGCACCAAGGTGCTGATTTTGCAAGGTGGTGTTATGAACTTGTATGTTCAGTATTGTCCCTATTAGCCGAAAGGGCAGTTGGATATCCATGTGATGAGTATGTTGGTACTGTGATATATATCTATGTGATCTTGCTAGTGACGAAGAAGTCTGCTGGATAATGGATGAACTGTTAAGTGTTCGTTTCCTATTGTGGTTTGAGGTGTAGATCGAATATGGGTGCGCGAAAAATATTTTTGTATCTCCTAGTTGGAAAGTGAAGTGTATTGCGTGTGGCGAGATGAGTTCAGACTCTGGAAGACTAAATGGTTGTGTTATGTGTATGATGGTGGAAGGTGTGCTAAAATACTAAACTGAGGCGAAGCAGGTGGGTTATCTCCTGCGCAGTGTTCTTAAGTGGTACGATTCTTATGTATATATTAGAAGATCTCATGTATAATTGAAGGGTACGTGTTGAAATTTGAAAATTTGGGTCGCTTAAGGGAGTGGACTTAGTTGATGTGGGGATGAATGCGAGGATTGCAGAACTGGATGATCTGTGTTTTCACAAACTTGTAGATGATTAAGTTTAACCTCATTGTGGCATCATTAGAGTAAAAGTGTTATGAAATGTTAAAGGTGTCTTGATGTATGGCTTTAAGCCAAGTTGGGGAGGTTGCTGTTGATTAGCTGACTGCACGGTTATGTGCTATGTTGGTTCCGTTTTGAGATATGCTGGCGGATCAGTTCCGGTTGCAGAAATTGAGCCGAGGATGGCACGAGTGAAGCAAAATTTGACAAAGGTTATATGGTACTTTGTGGATGTGTGGAAATAGTAGGATGTCTTGAGTTGTGGTTGATAAAGAATGCTTAGTGTAAAGAGAAGGAAACTGTTTGGTTGTGTCGGAATGAGATCATGTCCTGCAGGGTCAGAGTGCTAATGAGGCACGGATGGTTACGTCTGTTTGATCAGGTAAGTTACAGATGAATAAGAGTGAATGACTTACGAGAATGGTTCTAATGGGTTCAAGAGTCTGCGTACGTCAATTGAGAGTTCTAAAGTTGCATATGGGGTTAGGAACTGAGTTTCATTAGAAGATGTCAAGACTTGTGGTATTCTACGTTGATTATGGTAATCCATGTATCCGCATCAGAAAAGTAAAGGAAACAGAGTTAGATTCACAGTAAGTTCTTCAAGCAAAGCATACGGGAATGTGGTATTTCTGGGAATAATTGAGAGAGTATTCAGTGGCTTGTGGGTCTGAGACAGTGTGGTGTTGTGCTTGTGTCTCCTATAGTGAGCCTATGTTGAGGAACTGTGGTGCTATAGCAAGAGGGAATATCAAGTTGAAAACGAATCAGAAGAAATTTAAATAAATGGAGTAGCTTGATAACGGGCCGGATCGGCATGGTAAGGGTATGCTTAATTCTTGGTATGTATTTGAGGTAATGGGTTAGCACATATAATTTTGCAGCTATGCTCTTGGGCTTTGACGACTTGCTTAGCGTGATTTGGTTAGAAGGATTTAGTCATGGCAGTTTAGTTTGTGCAAATGAAATGGGGAAAGTTCTTGTTGAGAAAGCACTCAGGTAGCGGGTAGCCTCAGATAACCAAGGAAAATGGTACGGCTATTTGAAACTGATTCGATGAGAGTATATATTTCAGAGGAAGGGCAATGTGATTAAGTAATGCTACTTCGGTAGTGTTGCGGCACTTCCTTGTTAGATCGATTGGTGATATTCGGGTTTGCTTGGTAGCTCAGGGGGGTTTGTTAGTATGTATCGTGGAGTTTTTGGATATATACCTGTGGCCTGTGTTCCGATGGCGAAATTGGGATCAAGTATGATGATTTGTATGCTATGTGGAATTGGAGGCGAACGTGCTCATATTCGAGCTATTTGTGATGGTGGATCGTGTGTATCGGCATCGTTTGCGAATATTGGGATTTGGAGGCTCGAGTGAATCTTTCGTTGCTAGTATGTTGGATTTTGGATGTGATGTTGAAGTTCAGACTGGTTGTCTCAGCGTTAGATTGATTCTAGACTATTACGTTATGGGCTATGCCGGAAACGCCACGGTTTGAGTGGCGAGGTGCATTGGATTATGTTCTTGTGGAGCGGTTTATCTTTTAAAGAGCCAACGGATGGCTGGGAAGGATTGCTTTTCCTAATCGAGCCTTCATGACGGATGTCAGTGCATAGGTTGCTATTACTGAGCCAATTCCGACGTTAAGAGACTTTTCGGATGCGTGTTTCAGTATTAGTTGACTCGGTTGGCTGCGAATCGTGTTGTCGAGGGTTAGGTTGACTCGACTGTTGCTGAGCTTATCAGCTATCTGGAGAGATCTATGAGTTGTTTTTTGCGTTGCGAGACATTATGATTTACGGACTATGGTCATATATGGTGCGGTGCTATCGGGATTCATAGTGGAAGTTGAGAGGAAAACCTCAGTTGCACTTGAGTTTGTAGCTTATAACGCTATATGAAGATATTGTATGCACTCAGTAGGCTTACGACCGATACTCGGTATTTTGTTGTAATGAGAAAATTTGGCTCGATGTGCATCTCCTTATGTGAGATATATATATGGA
The DNA here is from genome assembly GCA_026770625.1 of Nicotiana glauca. Lineage (NCBI taxonomy): Eukaryota > Viridiplantae > Streptophyta > Magnoliopsida > Solanales > Solanaceae > Nicotiana > Nicotiana glauca. Next base: position 49,227 of record MU746725.1, read on the forward strand.
TCGGGTGGCATACCGCCATGATTATGTGTGGATCGGATGGCACGCCGCCATGAGTATGTGTGGATCGGATGGCACGCCGCCATGAGTATGTGTGGATCGGATGGCACACCGCCATGAGTATGTGTGGATCGGATGGCACGCCGCCATGAGTATATGTGGACCGGGTGGCACGCCGCCATGGTTATGTTATCTGGATCGGGTTGCATGCCACAACAGTGTAATGCGAGAATAGTGTTCCATATGCTATTTGTATGCCTTGCTTCCTGGATTCTAAGGAAAGTCCGTATTGGGTGTTGCTCGGCGAATGGCACATCGGTTGTGTCCTTTTAGGATTGTATGGTGTATATTATTTGCTTTATAATAGGTATAATGATTTGTTTGGAATCCATATATCAATCGTACCTGGTTGTCAATTTCGATTATAGAGACTTGAGGTGTCTCATGCGGAGCGGTGGTTGGGATAGGATCATTCACTGCAGTGAGGCTATGTGGCGATATGACCCTGCGGGTTAGATTTGTGTGCTCTATTCTATGATGTGAGATGGATTCTCAGCCTTGTGTTGTGATGGTACTGGCGAGCTTGAGGTACAACTCTTTCAATCGAGTCATTTTCATGATCGATGTATATTCCGACTATTGCTTATGGGTGCGCGTAGTTACGCAAGTTGAGGCTTAGGCCGTATTTATGTGTCATATCACTAGAGTGGTGTGTTAGACCCGAAGTGATCGTTGGGGGTCATTAATGGATACGAACGGATTTGGTTTCAGCTTGTTAGAAGGTTAATATCAAGGTTTGGCTCGAAAATCTATTGTGGTAGTAGCCAAAAGGGGAGTGACTTCATGAATGGTTGATCTGAGAAATTGTTACAGTTTGTTGCGTGTTTTATTATTCTTTGGCAGTATATGAAAGTTCTGGAATAAGACCTTTGTTGATAAGAGGTTTTTCCACCGGTATTCGGGTGTTGTGGGAAAATGCTGTGAATAGAAGTTATCGCTTCGAGTGTATGGCTTATGTAGTATATCATATGGTTGCACCTGAGGTTGCAGGTATGGATTATTACAGCTGGTTCGGACTTATTCCGAGTGTAGATGTGAGGTTCCGACCTTGTATATGGTTTCGGAAAGTGCAATATAGTTCTACGGTTTATGGTGTAGATGGATTGTGAGATTTCAACTATGTGGTGTTATCGGACCTATGAAAGATAGGGTGACGTGGGATCACCCCGGGTATATGCTTGGTAAGGTTATTCATCTATTGGTTGGCTTCTAGGACAACTCTGGGTACGCTCGAGGATGAGCGTTGGTTTAAGTTGGGGAGGATGTGATGACCCGACCCGTCGTCTCATGCGTTACTACTCCATTTTTTCCCATTTTATGCTTCTTCATGTTTCATTATCAGTATGTGGTGTGTTAGAGTTGATTTGGATTAGTATTGGCGAAAAATGGGACACTTAGTCTCTTTGAGGGAAGGCTAGTTTGGAAAAGTCAACCGAAAGTTGACTTGTGAGTTAGAGGGCTCGGAATGGATTTTCGATAGTTCTATTAGCGCCGGGAGCTGATTTGTGACTTGGGAGTGCTATCGGAATTGAATTTGGAGGTCCGGTGTAGAATTAGGCTTGAATTGGCGAAGTTGGAAATCTGGCGAATTCTGGTTGATAGGTGAGATTTTGATCCGAGGGTCGGAATGGAATTCCGAGAGTTTCTGTAGTTTCATTAGGCGATTTTGGATATGTGTCCAAATTTTCAGGTCATTCAGACATCATTTGGTCGGGTTTTTGATCGAAAGTGCATTACAGAAGGTCTTGAAGAACTTAGACTTTGATTTGGTGAAATTTGATGATTTTGATGTTAACGATAGTGATTTGATGACTCGAGCAAGTTTGAATAAGGTAGTACATCATGTCTGTGCTTTTGGTTGAGGTCCCGGAGGCCTCGGGGTGAATTCGGGTGGTTAAACGGAGAATTCGGAGTTTGTTGCATGTTTGAAGTTGTTTGTTCTGTCATTTCCGCATCTGCGGAAAAGGGACGACATAGGCGGTTCCGCAGATGCGGCGGGGAGGTCGCAAATGCGGTTCCTGGAGGCTTGGTAATTTTTGCAGAAGCGGACAAAGTCCGCAAATGCGGCGACCGCATAAGCGGTCCCTGGGAATTTAAGTTAGACCGCATAAGCGGTCATTTGGATGCATATGCGGTGACAGCAGGTGCGGTGATTTAGTCGCAGAAGCGAAAATCGCTGTTGGCAGAAGCATTTATATCATTATATCATCCGCGAACTTATGTCATTTTTCCTCCATTGTGGAGCGATTTTGAGAGCCTCGAGGCGATTTTCAAGAGGGATTCAAGGGAGAATGATTAGAGGTAAGTTCCTTGGCCTAATTATTCAAGTTTATGGTAGAATTGACATGGAAATTAGTTGAAATTCATTAAAAAGGGGTTAAGCTAGGGCTTGAGTTTTAATATTTCAAATTGGGATTTGATAGGTAATTTGAGCTCGGATTTGGGAGTTCTTGGTATGTATGGACTCGTGGCGAGACGAGGAATCCGGTAATGTGAGTTTTGTAATTTTTTGAGGAGCGGGCCCGGGGCTCGGGTTTTGTTAGTTTCGGTATTTTTGCTACATTTCGATTGTTTTCGATTGGGTATTGTTCCCTTGGCATATTGTAATGTATTCGCTCTGATTTTGGTTATATTCGACGCGCGTGGAGGCCAAT